>CAOJBI010938973.1:0-12104 GCA_948277035.1 Euphorbia corollata | reverse complement strand
CGAAAAGCTGATAAGTGTTTGGTAAAAATCATCTAATAATTGGAAATTGCATAATTTTATCTTTTGGAGAGGTGCTTTTTAAATAAGCATCATTTTGATGCTTTTCAATGTGTAGTTATAATTTAGCTTTTTTCAAAAGCATTGTTGAAATAAGTTTCTCCAATTTTATTTTACCAAACATTTTAAACTGCTTTTCCACACCCAAAAGCTGCTTACATTTTTTCAACCACACAACCAAACGCACCCTTAGTAACGAGTTAAAAACACCAGTACCAACCGATTTCCAACAGATTAAGATTCTCTGTAACTTCATATCACGAAGCATGTTTGGACTTGGGAGATCATGATCGTTCATTTCAAAATGAATCTGATTTCTCAAACATCAATAACAAATTTTTTATATGAAACAATAAGATCCAGTGGAAGGCCATATCTTAAATTAATTGCAGGGGATTCTTTTCCATTTCCAACACCATCGCCACATATAAGGAAAATATGCCAAATTTAGAAAAACGGCCATTTCCATAACGGCGTCGTAATATATTGTCACACGCCATTCCTTCTTTATGTATCCATTTTACGCGCTTCCTTCAAAACCTGTAACTCCTCTTTTTTCCTTGTTCACTTTCAAAACAATATCAACATCTGCTTCTGCTTCTGCTTCTGCTTCCCCTCTCTGGCACTCTACAATGGGCTCTATTTCTGCTGTTGGATCACTGCGGTATACCATTTCTCGCCGGGACGAGTCCGTCGTTGATGATTACCATGGCGTTCAAGTCCCCGATCCCTATCGATGGTAACTAAATTTCGATTTCAACTTTTTAGATCCCTAGCTATTGATCGCAATGTGTTTGATGTTTTTTCTAGCTTAATTTTCTTTTTCGTAGGCTCGAAGATCCTGAGGCTGAGGAAGTGAAGGAGTTCGTTCAGAAGCAGGTGGAATTGACTGATAGTGTATTGAAGAGTTGTGACGTTCGGGATAAACTTCATGAGAGAATTACCAAGTCGTTTGATCACCCTCGATATAATCCACCGATCAGACGAGGGGACAAGTACTTTTATTTTCACAATTCTGGACTTCAAGCTCAAGATGTCCTCTACGTTCAGGTTAGCGATTATCTAGTGTTTTAATTGGATACTGAAGAACTTAATTATAGTTGTTCGTTCTCATTTTTTTTCAATTAAAAACTGAATTTTATTTTTTGGATTTTATATAGGATAGTTTGGATGCAGAACCCGAGGTTCTACTTGATCCTAATACTCTCAGCGAGGATGGAACTGTCTCACTTAACATGTTTGCTATTAGCGAGGATGCCAAGTACTTGGCTTACAGACTTAGCTTTAGCGGGAGTGATTGGGTGATTGTGAAAGTCATGCGTGTTGAGGATAAGAGAGTTGAAGACGATAAGCTATCTTGGGTAAGAGTTTGCTACATTTTTATTATCATATTTTTATATTAAGTCCTTATATGATATATTTTTGTCACAGGTAAAGGCTTCAGATATAAGCTGGACCCTTGACAGCAAAGGGTTTTTCTACTGCCGTTACCCTGCTCCCAAGTATGTAATTCTGCTTTTTACATTTAATTCTTAACAGTTAAGGTCAATCTGGTTGCTGTTTTTGTCTCTACCAATTTTGGGATGAAATGCGTAGTTCATATCATCTATACATACATAAATCATAACCAGATGCGTGCAGTTGGAAAAATCAGCGAGTTTGAAAGATTTTGCATCTGAAATTCTGAATATTCTTTAAAATGTTAATAGGATGTTGGGTTCATAATGACTATGAAATATAATGAGATGCGATGTTGAAGGACATCTATGAATTTACTGTTCTAAGGGTGGCATGAGATGTTAAGAGCAAACGAAATAGTTATAATGCTATTAAGTATTCGCTTGATTTGTTTATGCAAGACCAAGGGTATCATTAGGTACCTTATTTACCTAAGAGTTTGATCTGAATTTTTTTTTTTTTTTTTTTGTGTGCAGGCAGGGGGAAGATTTAGATGCTGGGACAGAGACTAATTCTAACCTGTATCACAAACTTTACTATCATATCTTAGGCACTGATCAATCTGAAGATATTCTATGCTGGAGTGATCTGGAGAATCCCAAGTACATGTTCGGAGCTTCTGTTATGGATGATGGGAAGGTCAGCTATCTTTCATATCTATACTCTTATGCCTTTGGTTAAGTGCAGTACTTGTCTAATAACATTTTAGGCTTTAATCTTCATTCATGCTAAGAATTGAGATAGTTTTCAAGGAAGAAACTAATCTGAATTCTTTACTTGAGTTGTGGGCTTCTAGTTCATATAACTGCAACCTCTTTTTCATTTTACTGGTCTTGTTTATTTTTTTTTAAATACTATATATTGATTCACGGAAAAAAAAAGTGCATCATATAGAGATGTAAGGATGTTGCATTTAATTATCCGTCTGTGCTTTTGTTAGAATGTGCTTTTTTAGATGGGTGTTCTTGATTTTGAGTCCTTTTGATTGATTTTTTGGGACCCCTATATGTTCATACGTATCTTGCGTGACAACATGTCTTCTGCAGAAGTCAGCCTCACTTGATTTTTAGTGCATATAGCAGAAAAAGAATATTCTCTTTATTGATTGTATTTGATATGATGCAGTATCTTCTTCTATACATCAGTGAAAGCTGTGATCCAGTCAACAAAGTATACTACTGTGACATGTCTACACTTCCTAAAGGTCTTGAAGGTTTTAAAGGCCAAAATGACCTGCTCCCATTTATAAAGCTCGTTGATAACTTTGACGCGCAGTACACTGCCATTGCAAATGATGACACCTCGTTCACTTTTCTTACCAATAAAGATGCTTCTAGGTATAAGCTAGTCCGGGTAGATCTGAAGGAGCCAAATATTTGGACAGATGTTATCCCAGAATCAGAAAAGGATGTGCTAGAATCAGCATGTGCTGTTAGTGGCGATAAAATGATTATAAGTTACTTGAGCGATGTGAAATATGTTGTACAGGTGAGGGATCTGAAAACAGGATCCCTGCTGCATCGGTTACCGATTGACATTGGCTCTGTCTCCAGTATATCTGCCCGACGAATGGACAGCACTGCGTTTATTGGGTTCACTAGTTTTCTTACCCCTGGAATAATATACCAATGCAATTTAGACTCAGATGTTCCAGATATGAAAATAATTCGTGAAATTACCGTAGCAGAATTTGATCGCACAGAGTTGCATGTGGACCAGGTGATTACATTTTACATTATGATCTTGTTAAATTGTTATCTATAATGGAGATATGGCATATGCTAATCCCTTATGAAGTATTTGGTAGTATACTTGCTGATTAGTGATATCAGCAGTGTGTATCTGTGGTCATACACCTGGATGTAGCAACTGTTTGACCTAGTTCTTTGTTTCCAGGTTTTTGTTCCTAGCAAGGATGGCACCAAGATACCGATGTTTATTGTGGCTAAAAAGAACATAGAACTGAATGGAACAAACCCATGTTTATTATATGGATATGGTGGATTTAACATTAGTCTGACACCTTCATTCAGTGTTACTCGTACAATTCTCATGAGACACCTAGGTGTTGTTTATTGCATAGCAAACATTCGAGGTGGTGGAGAATATGGAGAGGATTGGCATAAAGCAGGCTCACTTGCAAAAAAGCAGAACTGCTTTGATGACTTCATTTCAGCTGCTGAGTATCTTGTATCTGCTGGCTATACCCAGCCAAGTAAACTGTGCATTGAAGGTGGAAGCAATGGTGGACTTCTTATTGGTGCTTCCATAAATCAGGTAAAAAAAAATAATTCATTTATCTAAATTCATTTTTTATAAATAATCTGATGGGATTTCTTTTGTACATTTTCCGATGAGGCAGAGACCAGATCTTTTTGGTTGTGCTTTGGCTCATGTTGGTGTCATGGATATGCTGCGATTTCACAAGTTCACAATAGGTTTGTTTAAATAATTTTGGCTGTACAATATATCCCTTGCATTCTATTTTGAATAAATGTGGTTTTATAGGCCATGCATGGACTTCGGATTTTGGCTGTTCAGACAAGGAGGAGGAGTTTCATTGGCTAATCAAGTAACGTTCGTTAGGATATCAACTTGTTTACACTATACTATAGAACCTCTGTCATGTTAGGCTCCCGTAATTATTATGCATTCCCTTAGAAACAAAAACAACAAAGATTTAGTAACTCTCATTTCTCCGATCTGCCTTTTGCTGATTTTGTAGATACTCACCTTTGCACAATGTGCGGAGGCCATGGGAGCACCATCTGAATCAACCTTGTCAATATCCATCCACCATGCTTCTGACCGCTGATCATGATGATCGAGTGGTGCCTTTGCACTCGCTAAAATTGTTGGCGGTTAGTTGTCATAGTTTCCTATCACCTGAACATTATTCCCATAATGGCTTGCGTTTCATGGAAATTTTTTTTGTCAATGTGATCATCTCTTCATTTCTTGCATGGCATCAACAGTGTCTGGAATTGTCACATAAGAAAAAATTCTAGACTTGAAAGTGAACAATTAAGACTATTCATATTCTGTGTGTACTTAAAGGTTTGTTGCACTTTCATTTCAGACCATGCAACATGTACTATGTACGAGCTTGGAGAATAGCCCGCAAACCAATCCAATAATAGGTCGCATCGAGTGTAAGGCTGGACATGGAGCTGGTCGCCCAACACAAAAGATGGTAATGTCTCAATTTCTACTCAACTTTTTTTCCCAAATTTCGGTAATTGTTTCAACAGTTTATCGATTTTTCATTTACCGTCTTCAGATTGATGAAGCTGCTGATCGATATGGATTTATGGCAAAGGTTTTAGGGGCTGTTTGGAGTGACTAAATAGTAGTAACAGGCGCTGCTGCTTCACTTCAAGCTCAGTACACAGAATATCAATATCGACTTTGCTGTAACTTAATTTTACCAGTTTTTCGATCAGCTTAGCACACAGAATGTAGGCTTTTTGTTTTCTTGGTTCTGAATATGAAATAGGTTCTGCAAAATTGTTGTTAACCTACAAAAAATTGATTTAACATACTCAATGCATCACTACTTATTTGCCAATTATCTAAATGAAGTAATGTACTTTTTTACAAGCATGGAGACAGGATCCTCAAACTCGCCCTTTTATTCCAATCAACAAAAAGAACCACCGAAGTGAAAGTACAAAGATCTAAATAGATTAGCGTTAACAAGCAAGGGGCTACTGTAAAGGTGTTATTATGCCACAATTCATGCTTAAGGTATAGATGATATTCTCTATTGCAACGGTAAACGTCAACTTTATTATTCAACATACGAAGGACAATAAAGCACTTATTCAAATATCCATGGACCTGTCTTTACAGAGATGATGCTATTCGATGGACGTCTACAAACCCTGACAGCACTGCACGGTTTCTTTCTTTTACCTTCACTTGATATATTACCCTGCATATTTCAGTAGTTTTCTCAGTAGATGTCAAGGATTCAAAGGAACAAAAAAAAAAAAAAAAAAAAACTAGTCGTTTGAATGAAATGGTAATACTACCTCAAGCCTTCAAGCCACATTTCTGTTACCAAAGTTTCACCAGGATACACATGTAAGAGGAATCGGCCTGATATGTTTTTTACGTTGCTTGCATCGCCTTTGCAGATGCGTTTGATGATCGCTCTAACTGCAAATCCAAGTGTGCATAGCCCGTGTAATATTGGGCGGGAGAATCTTTTAACAAGACACAGTAAAACCAGATGAGAAGCTTTCTTTCACTGTTTTTTGGAGCTTAGAAGCAGTTCAAAGCCAAAACAAATTAAAGATACGAGTAAAAGAAGACAATGGCAAATACACATACCCAGCAATTTGAGCCATTGTAGGATCTGAATGCAAAGGATTGTAGTCACCCGAAAGCCTATACAACAATGCCTACATAAATGCATGAAACTTGACAATAAGTATATTAGAAACCATTGAAACAGATTGAGAATAACATCATACTCTATTAGGTTAGACCGACTCCTCAGAATTTTCAAAACTTAAGAGATCGAGCTAGTAGTAGAATTCCCTCCAAACCGCAGAGACAACAGCAAATAATAAAGCGAAATTTTTTTTACCCAAGCATAAAAAGAGCAATATTCATCCACCGACTTTGCACTAAATATTCAATAGCAGACTCAGTTATCATGAATATTTATTATTACAAATAATATAGTTCCTCTCTGAGTCCATGTTCCCCATTCTAGTTCCGAAAGTTGCTAAATCTATATTGCTTGCCTGAGATGGTTGAACAGAATCTTCAAATACTGCAAAAGGTTGACTTTTGGGAATTTTAGCCATTGGGACTTGGTTGGTTGGATAGTTAGAGTAAGAAAATGGGCGGGATGAGTTTGAGAAGCCGCCAGCACCTCGAAGAAATGCAGTTAACCTGCAAAGTGCATAACAGAAGCATCTTATATGAGATCAATTCCACAGTAGCAATATATCTGAAATTTCAACAATTAACTCACCTGTTCATGCATAATAGTTCACCAGACTCTTTCAAATAGCTTCTTGTTTCGATCTCAAGAATAGCTGCCTTACCTGGATTATTAGAAGAAATAATTGTCAGAGTTTAACAATGACATCTCTAGTTTTACATTTCATGCAGATGTATACCAAGATCTATGTTTCACTTTGGTCTCTCCTAATATACTCAGGCCTGATAGAAACGTATGATAAAACGGGGTAAACCACTACTCATGCTATGTTCAGAAAAAAAAGAATTGAGGTTTCCAATTTTCAACTATGCTGCCATCAGCTTTCTGTCTAAATACATGCATAAAGAAAAAGGATTTTTTCTGAAGTTTCAACTGATGAATACAGACCTTTGTCATGCAACCCAGCAAGGCTGACTTTGTTAATTAGCTACAAAAGAAGGAAATAAGAATAAGAACTAAAAAAAACTTGGAGATATGTTAGATATGTTATACACTAATATGAAATTTTTTGGAAAATCAATATCAAAGCTTCATGCCAACTAGTAATATAGCTATGGTAATATGTAAAACAACATAATAATACTCACAGACGCGTTTGAAGGCAATGGCTTGTAAATTTCTATATATTGCTGCCCATGTAGTAGAAGGCGCGGATCAAACCTGAAACATAATTCATCTAGCGCATCAAGAAAACATTACAGTAAATTTCTATATTATTAAAAGATGGAAACTGTATTCACTGCAATTCTTGGAGAGACAACATAAAATCCTAACTAAATGACCTCTCTGGGCATTAGCAAATTTCAAATGTGAGACAAGAACATGGAAATGATCACTTACTGCAATCCAGGCAGATTTAATCCATCTTCCATTGATCCAAGTGAAAACAGTGCAGCAAATGTTGGCAAGACCTGCAAATTTACATATATAATGATGATATAAAAGATTCTTGTTTGGCAATTATGGTGATATAAAAAGGTGATTATTATGTACAATGCATTCTTTAGTTATTTCTTATGCCTTCTTCAATGGATAGCTGTAGGATTGGTCCAATGGTAGACTAAAATTCTAAACAGGTAAACCAGAAAATCTCCTAAACACCCCAAAGGCTATCAAAATTGATGAGCAAAATGAAATTTCTTACGAAAGCATCTCTAATATGATGGCTTAAGCACCTGGATATATTGCTGCCCATTTTCGTGATACACAAATTTAAGCTCATCGGCATCAATAGCATCCCGACCACAAGCTCCCACACCCAAGGCATAAATTGTCGCGTCTCTATTTAAGGAAAAGGAAATCATAACCACCAGGCATATCAATTTGCAGAGAGATTGACGAAAATAAAAATAATCAAAAGGGGCATACCTTTCAGAGTAAGAATACGACGTCTGTTCCAAAAAAAATCCAAGAGAATCAAAGTTAGAAAGACGCAAATCCAGTGAAGACAATTCGTATCGAGTATTTTTTGGAACATAGAAAAACATGTCATTGAGAAAATAATACCTCAGGATATTTGTGAGCGAGAGCAAGATTAGGATCAAACTGCGCCATTAGAAGAGAAGAAGAAACTTAACAGAAGAGATCAGAAATGGAAGGCAAAGTAGCGAGGGTTGTGCATAGAAATAGAACTGGATTAATAATAGAGAGATTGGATAAACACGGATGGAACGACTATCGAGGTGATGTGCTACCTATGGCTACGACGACGATCGATAACAATTAATGACATGTCCAGCGGCGGTCCCGCCGTTTGTTGACTTTCCTTTCTCGTCCTTCCGTGGACCAATGAAACCAGTTAAAATTGAAAGTACTTGGACAAAAGATGTGGATTTTAAGAACAAGAAGTCGGAGGACTAGATATATTTGTTTGGGGTGCTAGACAGCCTTACTGTTGATAAATTTCGAATAAAAATATTTTAAAATAATAGTTATAAATATTAGAAAAAGAATGTAAATTTCATTTTAAGATGTTATTAATTATTCATTCAAACTTTGAATTTTTATGCTCCGGTTATAAGTCTAGAGCGGTCTAAATCAGCATTTATATATCAGATTTTGACATTCATTTTTAAAGAAAGCTTGGCACTAACCCGAACATATTAAAATCCGAAATTTGATGGATCAGATTTGATATTTTTATAAATACTTGAATTGGACCCCGATGAATAATTTTTTTTATATAATATATACTTATATATTATATTTAACATTTGAATATTTTAACTTAACTTTTGAATTTAAATAAAATAATTCGTACTATATTTTAAATAATTCAATTAGAAAATGCAGCTATATGTATGATTTATACATAATCATATAAAAGAAAATTTTCATGTATATTTCTTCCATAAAAAGTTTGAAAGAAAATTCAGTATGGGCAATGGACCGGGCTTGAAAATGATCTCGTAAGCGCGGTCCAAGACTAGCCCGAGCACGAAGTTTAAAAGTGTGAGTTGAGTTGTGTATAAGTTGATACTTTTAAGTAAAAAATCCGATCAAGTCAAACCCGACCCCACTTAAACCCGCCTGATGAACAAATCTATTAAAAATTAAACAAAAATGTATATTTATTAGAAAATTTGTTTTAATTATTTTATTTGTTATTTTGGTCTACGTTATTGAAAAGAAAACAAGTATGTTTTCTCTTACGAACATACACAAAATAATATACCAACAGTGGGTTAATTAGGGTTGTCAACGGGGACGGATATCCCCGAACCCGATGGATATCCGTCCCGATGGAGATGGATATTACCCGATAAGAATACCCGTGGGGTGGATATGGGGAATTTTTTATACCCGAAACCTTAATGGATATGGAGGAACATATATCCATACCCGAAAATCTCCGAACCCGAAACCGATAATACCCAATGGATAATCCCCGAAAAAACTCAAAATATAAAATATATTACAAGTTTTTATATCACTTTATCATTATTCTATATAGAAAAAAATGTATAGTATGTAAAATATTTTTTCTTTTACAACATAGATATAATATTTTTACTATCCTTGATTTTTTAATTTTAGTTTTTTATTTCTTACGTCTTTCTTTTTTATGTAGATCTCTCATAGATCTCTCTCCTTCACTCTCTTGTTTGGCCGACGAACCTTCCGGTCTCGAGGCTTCCCTGAACTTCTCTTTGTCGTCGATCTATCGGTCTTATGGATTTTGAGGTTTGTGAGATTTAATCTATTATTTTCGTCGTCGATCTATCGGTCTTATGGCTTCTCTTTGTCGTCGATCTATCGGTCTTTTGTTCGAATGTATCAAAGTTTGAATTTTGATAAAAAAAATGTATTATTTTCTTAATGGGTAATGGGGAATACCCGATAAATAATTGGGAATACCCGATAAGTTAATGGGGAAAATAAAATACCCGAAAGCTTAATGGGTATGGATATGGGGAAAATTTTTTACCCGAAACCTTAATGGATATGGATATGGGGAATACGTTACCCGATCCAATAGTACACATTGACAACCCTACCCTAACCAAGAGTATAACAAAAAGGATTAGATTAGTTACAATTAGACCTGGACTGGGTTGGGCCGGCTTCAGGCTTAGTTAAAAAATTAATAGTTTAATAACCCATCCCAACTTATAAAATTAAAAGCTAGCCTCATGCCGAATCTTTATTAAATAATTGATGAGTCTCAAACCCAATTTGTGGCCTACCAAATAATATTTATTTATAAAAGAATAATATATACGAATAAAAAATAATTGCAAAAAATTTTTTTACCGAAGAAAGATGGTTTTATTGAAGTATATCAAAAGCAATAACGTTCCAATTAAAGGTAGACAAACATTAATCCAAGTCTTCTTACTTGTCGAAGAATCAACTGCCTTAACTAACAAATGGGCAGCCTGATTCGCAGACTTATAAGCAAACACAAGTCTCAAATTTGGCATACAGTTCAAAAGGGCTTTAAAATCATCTAAAATAGACCATAAGAAGCCAAAAAAATTGTAGAATTATTTAAAGCGTTAACGGCTACTAAAGCATCCATTTCTAATACGACATTACCAAAGCGTTGGTTTTTAATCCAGCTAAGTGCTTCCTTACAACTCATTGCTTCAGCAAAAAATGCATCCCCGCTACCTGGAAGAAGAACAGACCGAGTAACAAGTACACATCCATAATAATCATGAGCAATGCACCCATCAACATGTGAAAAAATAAAAGGTCTGAGAGATAGTTTTAAAATACAAAAATAAATTCAAAAGAAATGACAAATGAAAAGTGAAAGTTATTAATGTAATTATAAAATTTGAGAAGTTAAAATTGAAAAGGAATTAGAAAACGATTATTTTTTTGTAAATATGAAATTCAATTTAACCCTAATTTAATGATTCCCCTATTCTTACTTTACCGGAACACTTTGGATTCGAGCCAAGAAAGAACAATTCCCCACTATTTTATATAAATCTATTTCATGAAGACGGGCCCATGTGCGGATGCCCTGGTCTAGATATATGATAACAGAGGGAAAATTCTACAATGCTTGTCGTAGTACCACAATTTTATCCTATAAATGTTACTACAACATCAACCGTTCACCCATCACTTCTGCTTGTTCTCAACCTCCTTGTCCCCCATTTTCTTTACTTTTCTAATAACTGCGTATCAAAAAGTTTCATCCCACTTCGGTCGTTCTCAACCTCCCTCTTTCCCTCTTTGTTCACTCTTTTCTTTACGTTTTCTTCTTTAATTGCCAACGAAACATAGCCCCTCCCCTGTGAAGTAATATTCATCACCAATTCGATCTTTTAATCTCTTCGTCGAGAGTTTCTATGCCAGACTTCTCTCCATACCCGTAATCCTCGTCTTCGCCTCACCGTCTCTCGAATCTACTCTATGCAGGGAAGGAGATAGTGGGGGGGCACGGGTGGCGGCCGCCCCCCTTCGCCGGTGGCCTTCCCCTAAATATCCCCCGAAGTCTGGGATAGAGGGGCGGAGATAGGTAGCCGGAGAGGGAGGGGGTCGCGAACAGCCGGCAAGGAAGAAAACAGTTGGCCCTCTTTTTTTTTTAATTTCTTCCCCCAGCTGAAGGAGGAGCGGTGCCCGGTGGTGTGATGTGTGGAGTGGCTGTGGTGTGTAGTCGAGGGCAGTTCAAATGTCTGAAATTAAAAAGTCTAACTAAGTGGCTCGCTCTCTGAAACAGCATTAGATCGACGACAACAACGGCCTTCCTAACCACCTCCTTTCCGTTTAGCCGCCGTCCTCACTCTTCATTTGCTCCTCCTCTCTCGACCATGCTTCTGCCACTGGAATCGGAATGGTGAAGAAAGATCGAACAAAAGCGCAGAGATTGAAGAACAGAGATTTTACAGAAGAGGAAAGGGTACGTATCATTTTGTTAGATCTATTTGCAATTTCTGATTCAAAATCTTGAGATTTACTGGTTGGATCTACAAGATATGTGAAAGAAGAAAGAGATATATCTGAGAAAGGTACGGGACTGGGTTTATTGACAAAATTACGGGACTGGGTTTCTTAAATTACTTGACAAAATTAGGTAAACATAATTAAACAATCCCCAGAATTTCTCCTGCTATCTCTCTATTTACAGCTAGCATTTATTCAAAATGATTCTCCAACAAAGGGTAAGTGAGATTGA
>CAOJBI010938253.1:0-10264 GCA_948277035.1 Euphorbia corollata | reverse complement strand
CACCTAAAGCAAAATCTATGGTTGTATGTGTGGTGTAACTACTCTGTTGAAGATGGTAGTAACAACTTCAAATAATCTTTAATAAACTTTTTTGGATGGAATGGCGCATACTCAAACAGTTATTAGCTTTCTTTGGGCTTGTTTTTAATGAAGGGCTTCTAAATTGCAGGGACCAAGGAAAAAGATCCTGCTCGCCCTCCTCCCTCGATCTAAAAGGCAACCTTGACAACTGTGATGGAAAACTAAAATTTGGTCCAATTATGTGTTGTCGTGGCTTATCTTCTCCACAGGCGCAGGATTGAAGTGCCCAGTTAACCACGTTTTGTCAAACATTTCCTCCCATCTGCTTTGTAATTTTATTGAGGCAAACAAAATTTTGGTGGCACAGAATGCTTGCTAATTTCGTAATACTGTCAAATAATGTAATTTTCTGCTCGCTCTATTTTGAGATTTATATCCAAAATGAGAGTTGATGTGTATGTTAGAAATTTTTTAATAATATCTGCTTGTTGATTTAAATTTTAATAATATCTGCATGTTGATTTATAATTTGGAAGGGAAACCGTTTTTTGGCCCCAAAAATTTGCCGCGAAACGTTTATGCTGAGATTTAAGAATTACTTGTAAAAAAAAATATAAATGAGGAATGTGTTCAAATTGGTTTTTACCTATCAATATTTGTAATTAGAAAATTTTACAAGAGTTAAATTAGTTTAATTTGCATATGAAAGATGCTAAAGTTTTGTATATTTATTTTAAAATGTTTTATTTTAAAGGTTTAAACGTGATGAGACGTTTTTGGAGTAGGAAGTAAAGCAAGCAATACAATGAATGGATTAGCAGATATTGGCCGCCAAAGTTTTTGACAAAGAAGTCGTTATTGTTACGTGTGTGAAGGCTCAACTCCGGTGTGGATCGGTTATCAATCTTATCGAAGTATAGCTACGTGGCTACTACTACCTAATGTAAGCTTTATCTTGTGCAGTGCCGTTTTTTATTATTTCTTTTCAGAACTGGGTATTGATTCTATTCCACATTTACCAATTACCTATCGTTTTTCGTCTGACCTATTCGTATGTTTGGCTCGTGACCAGCGACTGATATTCTAGAATTCTCTTTTTCTAATTTGGTTGGGTGTATAGTGATATTGATTTGATGGGATCCAAATCTTGAGAGGCCGACCAGGATATTCAAGATTCCGAGTCTAATTTGCTGTTGCTTGTTAGTGTCTTCTGAAATTGATTACGTAACGCCAAATTTTGATGGGCATATCCCATCATAATACTTTTTTTTGTTTCGAATTCTCATTTGTATAAACGATGATTAAGACAGAATTTCTAGATTGTGGCTGTCTGATTATTTCGTAAGAGTTTGCTTTTTCAAACTGTAAAATTGATGTATGCGCCATCAATTTGATGCTGCACTCGAATGCGGATTCTGTAGATTTGTGCATGTTAGTTCTGCTGCAACTGTTGTATGTCAAACATACAGTGTTCCATGTCCATCTTGTCTTTCTTTCTAGATTACTATGTAGTCGCAATCACATGTCATTTGCCACAATTTTCTCTTCAAGATATACAATGGCCAAAGTTAGTCTTGGTCAAGATTGTACTGCTGTCTATCTTTTGTCCTCGTACCAATGTGGCTTCTTGCTTACGGGTTTCTAAATACTCAAGTATGATCTGAAAGGAAAATTTGATGTGATGCTATCTTCTTTCTCAAGATCATTATAGTTAACTGCCATTGGTTATGAAAGCTTTCTTGTTGCAGTTGCATCAGTTTTTATAAGGCTGTGATGATTGATAAATAAGTCAAAATGGGATTTGTGTTATTTTATTGCAGTGTGGGAATGACTTGAGTTTCCTTGGTCCTTCAAACCTACTATTTTCTTATATGACCACGTTTCTTAAACGATCTTTCAAGGCTCCTTCCTCTGTTTCTTTCTCATTTGTTTGAAGAACTAGAAAGTATCCCATCTCTTCCAAAATAATTTTCAATAAACTGAGTGCAAAATCAGCATAAAAAATAGTGCATCTACCCTTGCCACTAACTAATACTTAAATGTTACTTTTTTAGAAAAATGTCCAGCTTTGTGAATGTATGATTGTATTCACATTTCACCGTCTTTTGCTGATTTCATTTTTCTTTAGGCACTAATCCTCTTGCATTGAAATTCAATAGGAAGGTGGTCGCAATTACAATTCACAGGTGAAAGGACTGAAGCACTTTGAGAATGGTATTCAAGGTACATATAGTCTCACACATTCTACAACCACTCATCAGGTCTATGTTCATTTGTCTTTAATCTTAAACAAATGATAGATTATATCTTTCTTTTTTTTGTCTTAGTCAATATTGGCATTCTTTTCAAGTTTCTTAATATACTTGAATATTTTTTATTTGCAAATAAAAGAAGTAATATATGTATATATGGTTATTTCTACATATGTGCGTAGAATAGAAACAGGATTTGGGGTTTGTTGATGATATGGTAAAGGGTCCCACTTTAATCCTCCCAAATTTATAAATCTAATACATGGATTAACCAAATGAGCTGAAAAATTAATCAACCAATTAAAATAAGCCAACCAACTCAACTCAGGTCACCCACCTAGCCACCAAAAAGCCAAATTCCCTTCATTGGTTGATTTCATCTAATATTTGCACATAGTAATGCTTTGCATAGCATCCCTTATTGGAAATCTTCTCCTAAAGTTAGAAAAGTAAATTGAATAGACAATAAAAAGGAGTGGGAAATTAATGAGCATGAGATGAGATCTATTGGTGGAACAATTTCACCAATGAAAGAAGATTTCAATCTTATTGAGTTAGAGACAATAGAATATAAACACAGATCTATAAATTTTAAGCATTGTCCCCAAAGTTACAAGTTGTGGGGTCCAATTAAAACAGCTGTCCAAAGCAAATGCCTTTGCTTATATATCTAGTATTACTATAATATTAAATTTATGACTTGATTCACCTTAAAACATATGCTTTTAGGTATATAATATAGGTTTGCCTGCTTTAAGAAGATATGCCCAGATCTTGCTGAAGACCTTAATTAGTATATATGCTTACATCATTATCCACTTGTTATATTCTTTTGTGTAGCAACTACTCTCCCACCCTTAACTATTCTTAAATAGCATTCCCATTCCAAAACATGGTCAAGATATATGAATATTTAAATACAGTTTTTTTATTTGTGGGTGGAGGGATAATTACAATGAAGCTTCATATGGTGCTGAATAATCACATTTCTACAGATATGAGCATTTTTTTATTAACATTATTTGAGCCCTTTAGTGGATGGGACTAGGCAACCATAGATATGATGCGGGGATCATTTTTTAATTAGCTTTTATATAATAATCTCAGGCAGAGGACAGTACATGAATCCACTGACTGGTTAGTTGGATTAGTATAATAATTATGATAATATAAGATTAGATATGCATTTAAGTACAGTGGGAGATTTGTTGCAAGGTAGGATCCTTCCTTCTAGGTTATAACATCCCATCTTTCTTTGACTTTTGTTAATTGCAATTACTTAATTACTAAATATAATAATTTTTAACCATTGTTCAAGCATGGAATATTTGTTTTTAATTAATCTAGATGTTCCATGATCACATGCTTTTTTTATATGCTTTAATATTGCTTAAACCCCTCGTTAATTAATAAAGAACACAAAATCCTCTTTTTGGAGAAACCTTGCAAGTGTATATATTAAAATTGGAAAGAAATTATTTGTTTTTTGTAATCAATATTGCTGCATGAGACGGCTTTTCTGATCTGACTTTTCTTTTCTTTTATTTATTTTTTGTCTTGTTTATTGACTATGGGGTATCTTTTTAATAATGCTGTACATGTTACAAAACAAATATTGTATAGATGCAATGCATAGGGTTTGCTATATAAGGAAGAGAAACAAGACAACTAACCCATGCATTACTAGTACAAAAATTTCCCAAACTTTAAAGACAGATGGATAAGGAGGCCAATTCTAATATCTTTTCTTCCACATTAGATGGAGACAATTGTCTTTCTGCTGAATCCTGTGTTGAAAAGAAGCTGAAATTGTTCGGCTTCGAGTTGAATTCTGCTGTGTACATAACAGATGAATTGATCAAACCCTGTGCAGAAGGAGATGAAAGTGTGAATTCATCAAACAGTGTTCTTTCTGAAAGGAAGAAACCTTTGAAGGAGAATTCTGACGATAAAAAGTTTGAGTGCCAGTATTGTTTCAAAGAATTCGCGAACTCTCAGGCTTTAGGGGGTCACCAAAATGCGCACAAGAAGGAAAGGATGAAGAAGAAAAGATTGCAACTTCAAGCTAGGAAAGCAAGCATAAGCTGTTATCTTCAGCCATATCAGAACAACCTCAATTACAATTTCCAAGGATCGACTCAATGGTTCTACGATCAGTCTTGTTATACTCCCGAGTTTACACTCTACGAAGAGTCTCAAATCAGTTTCAATCCTTTCGAGCAGGATTCGCATCAGGTACCTACATGGTATCAGCAAGAAAGCAATTGTATGTTCACTCTAACACATGCTGATACATCTAGAGATAATAGGCCTGAAATGAGAAAACCTTTGCCTGCATCGAAGCATACTTGTAAATCTTTGGATCTTCAGTTAGGCCTTAGTTTACAATCTAATATCCAAAGTTCTACCTGAACTAGGATGTATCTTGCATGTTAACAACGGACACGGAATAGACGAGAAATCGCCATGATTGTTTGCTGTTAACCCCTCAATGATATTTCTGATTAACGATTTCTAGTATATCAGGATCTTATTTGTTCTATACATACGCGTGTAAACATTATAATTTCATTTTATGGGATCAGACAATATTTCAGTGTCTTGTCTTGTATTCACTCTTCATTTAACATTTTTACTTCAGTTTCTTTTTAGCAATATACGGATCCTGTAAATTTTGCAGGTTGCTTGCTATGTTGTTTTCCCTCTTTCTGTTTCTTTTCTTCAACTTTCTAGGATGTATTTGACATTAATTTTCTTTTCCAATACTGTTTTCTGTTCATAATTTTTGGAAAAGCACAGGGGGACAGAGAGATAACGTCTTTGATTCGCTTTTAATCCATGTACGTTGAATTTCAAATTTAGAATGTGTTTCACTGAAATTATAATTTGGTCAAAATTCTTTATAAAATGGGGTCGCGGTCCGGGTTCGGGTTAGGGTCGAGGTCCGGGTCGGGTTGGGGTCGGGGATTGGTTCTGGGTAGGGATATGGGCCGGGGTGGAGCTCGGGGTCCGGGTCAGGATCTGGGTCGGGGTCCGAGTCAATATCCGGGTCAAGGTCTGGGTCGGGATCGGGGTCCGGGTCTCAGTTTGGGTCAGGGTCGGGGTCCGATTTTAACTTAAAAGTTATTTTGTTAAGTGTTTCTGAAAACTTTTCCCCAACTTAAAATTCATCTTATAAGTTAAAATTCAGAAGTTGGAAATCCTAATCTCACTTTAACTTCTCCTTTTTTACCAATATAATTACACTTTTATCCCCATATAATATTAAAAACCCACAACCCACAACTCCTTTTTAATCTTTTTAACGAAATCTACAATTTATAAGTGACTTATAAAACAATTTTCAGAAACATTTCATAGCTTTTAAGTTACTTAAAATTCAGCTTTAAGAAACACTTAACTACTTATTTGTAAATCTCTTAAAAGTTAAAAAACACTTATAAGAATGAGCTAAAAAAATAAGTTTTGAGAAACACCTCCTTAGTATATATGGTATACTAATTTATCTTTGTTTGAAATTTCTGTTTTGTTTAAAAATTCAATTCATAAATTTTCTTTATATTATATCAAATGAATGAATTGATTTATTTCCTTGAAAAAAAATTATTTCAGAGGTTCTAGCCTCAGCATGAATATGTTTTAGCACTTCAATTTATTTCCCCATGAGATCAGCTTACGATAATTGAATAAATAATTTTCCAAGATCTATTAATTACGAGACGACTATGACAATTTTCTTTTACTTTACATTTGTCCAACTGCCAAAGAGGTACGCCCATCTTTCTATTAAAATTTAAATCGTGTTTTCCTAAATTTTATAAATAATTACGTCGATGTGACCATTTAGAACTTAATTTAAAAAAAAATTGAATAACATTAGAGCAAGCAACAACTTTTAAATCCACAAGAAACTAATAATATATATATATATATTAAATATTAATTATGAAACCAGAATTTATTTTAGAATTCCATGTTAGATCATTATTCTTTGAGTAAACTTTTAAAAAGGGACATGTGGTTTGGGTTCTTTTTAAAACGGGTCTTGTATTGGATTTTAAGTGTTCCAAATTGCCTCTTAACACGTTTGAGATCCATAATAGTCAACACAAGACCCGTTTTGAAAATGATCCAAACCACAAGTCCTTTTTTTAAGTTTACCCTTATTCTTTAATGCATGATTAGATCGAAGGAGAAGTAATTCAATTAATATGGTGGTGCTAATCATCATTAGCATTACGTATTATCTTAATTACAGAACAACTAACTGTTGTTTTTAGGTGCTAGCGAATATTTAGCTCCGGAAATTGAAGAGTGTCCACTTTCTGTCCCATAATGGACTTCCCAACATTTGTATATTAATCTATATATATGATTAGGGTTCTTCAATTTTCAATTTAAAATAAAAACGTTCATTCAATTTTTTTCTATTGTCATCCACTCAATTTAAATTGTTTAAAGTGCAATCCAACTAGCTTCATATCTTAATTTTATATCCAAGATTTGGATTTTGACCTATTCATTTAATTGGATGTATAGTATTGGACCGACATTATAAAACCATATGAATTTTTAATCTTTTATTTGGGAATTTTATTGCATATAATTAATTACCATTATAAAAGAATATTCTCTTCCATTTTCAAACTTTGGCTGTTGGCTTTTTACAAAACAAGTTGGTTCCTTTATTAGATTGACAGATTTGGGTAGATTGTTTTTTCACTATGCTATATATAAAATGGATTTTAATTTGAATTAAGGTTATCAATTAGTTTAGATTAACCGGTACATCTTACAAAGTGAAGTTTAGAAGAAGTCTTAGGTTCGATATCAAATTTCTTCAAAAAAAATCCATATATTGTTTCAGAAAAAGTTGAATTAAGGTTAGCATGGCACAAATAAATTGAAAATTTTACTTATAATAATTCTTTTTCGTGACGATGGTGATTAATTCATCATGCATGGGTTGGGTGGTTATTGATGAAAAATGCAATATTTTTTTATGCATATGAATTAATTGAATGTAATTTATATGGAAAATGATACGGTAGACTAGTATAATGAATTGGTGAAAAAACAAAGTAATAGCTATTTGTAAAAAATAATCATGAAAAATGTAATATATTTTAAGCTACGCACCGGAAAGCAAATACCTAAAAAAACAATAAATTGTTTTAGTCGTGCAAAAAAAAAAAAATAGAAAACGTCATTTTACATTAATTAATGAGATAATCAGGGATTTAAAAAAAATTAATTCATTTTTGTTTTTATATACAAAAATAATCATATTTTATTCTTTTATATAAGAATCTTTTTGTTATTTTTTTATGTTAAAAAAGTTTTCATATTTTTCATTTTTAAGTACATTTTCTTATACCTGACATAAGACAATTCATCTTATACCAGGTATAAAGCATTTGAATGATCGTTTTATATCGGGTATGAGACATTAAGTCTTATTACATATATAAGAAAAGATAGGTAAAAACAAAATAACAGTTTTTTTATTTAAATGCAAAAATAACAATTTTTAATTTAAATGTCCAAATATAACATACTTGCGGGTCATTGCTTCTATGTCCTTGCAAAATATAGAAAACCTGAAAAACCAAGAAAACAACGTTATTTATTTCTTATTATGAGTAATCCAAAACAAATTCTTAGTATCATTTTATATTGGTATAAGTATTTTATAAGCAGATATTGTCATGGAGAATCCATATATGTTGTTTTTAAATCTTGTTGATAGGTTATGTTTATATGTGTTACACGTTTTCAAAGGTCAATTTTTTATAAACAAAATTAGAAATAATAATAATAATAATAATAATAATAAATATGTGCTTATTATGTTAAAATATGAGTTATTTATCATGATAAAATTTTAGTACTTGAATGACTTGTTACTTGCAAATACTGATCTTGTATTGCTTGCAAATTGCAATTTAATTCTTTTATACATTGTCTTCCATGCGCTACTGGAAGAAACAATCTTAAATACGCCAAAATTAAAATATATATGTGTCATTGTCTTGATTGAGATCCAACATATTATACTTCCATTGGTTTGTTTTTAAATGGGATTTGAAAAATGATACATTAGCTATCTTTCACTAATTACCTATATCAAATAATTAATTAAAAAAATTTAAATTTAGTAGAGAAACTCAAAATTTGTTTAACAACAACTACAGCAGTGCACTTTTTTTTAAATGATAGGCAAAATGCGAGCCCCGAACTTGGCACGAAGCGCCCTCCGTCACCCCAAATTTTCATCTGTGACACTTTGCCCCCAAATGTTGGCAAAACTGATAAACTTTGCCCCCTTCAAATGTCACGTGTCAGTTTCTGATTGGTTTGCCTTTTTCAAAAATTTCAAAATCTTTGAAAAGTCAAACCAATCAAAAACTGACACGTGGCATTGAGGGGGCAAATTGTATCAGTTTTACTAACATTATGAGGTAAAATGTCAAGTTTGAAACTTGGAGGTGGCGGATGACGTTTTGGACTAACTTAGGGGGCTCCATTTGGCCAAAATGATATCTTATAACATGCAAAGCACTGCAGTTGTACTCTGCTTAAAAGGAATCAATATATGTGTTGACATACTTTTATTGGCATAAGGCACGTATTAAAAATTTTTATGAGTTAGATTTATTTTATCAAATAATTTTAAATTACCAACTTAAAATATAATTGCGTAGATACAAACAATAAAAATTTTAAAATGAGCACAAAAAGAGAATTAATCTAAATACTCCATCTACCAGTCTATCTAATTTTATAAATTTATTATCTTTTTACTTCTTTTATTTGACAATTTGAATTATCAATACATTTTTTTTATCATTTTTCTTTCTAATTTACCTTTGTTTTAAGTAAATAAAAAGATCATGTTTTGATAAAATTAGAAGTTTATAATTAAGAAGAAATAAATTTTAGTATAAAAATGTAAAAGAAAATAATGGTCCACTTAAATGGAAATATAAAAGTAGACCGGAGTAGATAACTTCTTAGAATGCAATAAAGCATGTATTTGAGCTAAACACTGATTGTAAAAAATTCATGATCCAACCTCACATTTTTTTAAAATTTTTTTATTAAGATAATAATATATGGGCAGAAGTATATGATTTATTTATTAGTTATTTTGTTCCGTTGCTATTATAAAAACTGAATTTAGAATTTGAAAATGAAAATTGAACCCAAACAAATTGGGTTCAATATTTTGGTTCACTCTTAGTTTTGTTAAGCACAGCTCTAGCCAGCCGGGCACGCGCGTTTTGTTTTTAAAAGTTAATGCAAATTTGACCAAATTTCCCCTCCATTTTGATTTTATCGTTGATATGTCTCTCTCCTTATTCATTTTTTTTCCCAGGCTCGTCTAGGTTTTCATGTGCTCTTTATCTTCCATAGAAGCAATCTATCTTCTGAAATTACTTCGGCAATTTGAGCAGAATGTTCTTGTTTCAGGTTATTTCCTGTGGTTATGTTTCTTTCACTTATTTCAGTTGAAATTTTACTCCAGATTTCGAAATACCGGCTTGTCGGTCTAGTCCTGAGAACCCGGATGGGGCAAAGCATCTTCTTCGCGACCCTTATGAGGTCTTGGTGTTTCCAGGAACTCTACCGTACATGAAATTAAAAGCGCCTACCGTAAAATGGCTCTCAAGTATGTTATCTTCCTTTCACTTGTTTTTCTCTTATTTCTTGGGTGATTTTGTCCTTAGCTCTAAGATAGGACGTTCTTTTTGCTATCAGTTGTTAAAGTGGTTATGACTGAACCATTTGAAATGGAACTGAAATGGGAATTCGAATATCTGATAGAAATTGGATGTTCCATCAGGCTAGAAATTTATTATAGAATCAGAATGCAAGAAAATGCTTCTTGTTCCTTTAAATACCTGGTGATCTTGCACCGTACAAATTCTAAGAATGTGTTCGATTACAGCATTTGACGTACTTAACAAAAGATTGCATTTTTTTCACTC
>CAOJBI010937004.1:0-10141 GCA_948277035.1 Euphorbia corollata | reverse complement strand
AACTGCATTGATAATTAAGTCCAAGAAAACAGAGCAAAAGTTATGAAGCTAGGAAACACAACACGCCAATCCATAAGAAAGAAAAAACCACACTTGCACATTTCAAACTCCATCCATCGAAGCATCGAGTTCGGCATTTCCATTATTTTCCAGCATTTCAAGCACTGTTTTCAGAAAGTTCATCCAAAGCTACTTTATGCTTCAGAAGCTCTGCAATAACCTTTGGCGACTTCTGCATCAGTCGTTCTTGTTCATATGGTTTCTTCAGCTGTTCAAGTTGTTCTAAATATCCAAGCAATGTTTAGCAGAAAAAAAAGGTTAAGGTTCACTGATTGATATGCCAATAACTCACCATAACAAAAGAGGAAATGATAAATAAATAAAACATATAAAGGAACTTCATTTCATCTCGACACTTCATTCATGGCTTCCCACAAAAAGCAAATAATTAGGACCACTTGGTTTGAAAATATACTAGAATTAGGTATTTATTACTTGTACTGTAAAAGGATATTCTCTTCGCCATCCCTTCTGGTTAGCAAATTCAATGCGCTTCTGCAATCTGACAAGCTCTTTCTCGATCCACTGCAAGAAATTTTCCAAAATATGTAAAAGATACAAATCAACATGTCAGTAAATACAAAATAATCTTCAACGATAAAGTATCCTTCATTTTGGACGTTCGTTATGGTCCTTTGATACAAGATACTTCCACTGAAGATAAGAACATGTGCCAAATTATGATTTATTTCTGTTGTGACAAATTGTGTTCTATGGAACCATACAAAGCGTATGTCCAAAACAGTGAGTTAAGTACCCTAAACTCTGGCATTAAAATATTATTTGTAAATTAGAAAGTTCCATTTAATATCCATTGTCATCCTTCCAAATTCATCACTTGGATAATTTCACCAAAGGCTCTTAGCGTCGTGCACTTCTAACAATAGCCACCAAACTAATCAAATGACAACAATGGTGACCATAAAATTGAATCAAAGCTTGACAAAGCACAAGCATATTTAAAGACTACTATATATAGTACCCAAAATTGACTTTTTCGTCGAAAGACGAGTACAATACCCGAAAGGACATTTCTAATTTACACCGACTCAAAGTATGGACGCATTACAAAAATTTAATTTCCCCTCATGAATCCTAGTCAACAATCTTTTTGTTCCTTCAAGGACTTGCATACAATTTTGAGTCCTTGTTTTTCCACTATAAAACATAGAGTCCTTGTTTTTCCACTGTAATCAAGAAATCGAACATATATTCCACCCATAGTTGGTAAGGCGCAAGGCTCACGCATAATAATGCTAGGCAACGATAAAATAATATATGAATTAATAGAAATAATAAATATAGAGTACCATATATTTGTTCTATATATTCTTGTAGTTAAAAACAATATACAAAATGAAAATAGTTTATTTTCTTCCTTGTTAGTAGTTAAGTAGTTGATTATGAACTATCAATCAATTTGAAATTGATACAAAAAGATTTCATTTCTTTTTGTCCCTATTTTCTTACCTCAATTCTTCTTTCCTCCTAATTTCCTCGTTTCTTAATTTCTCTATTTCCATAATTAATATTCTTTTCTGATGAACTATCTAAATCATTAGTTTCTTACAAAACCTAATGTAGGTGCCAGGTGTGCCTAACCTAATGTAGGTGCCAGGTGTGCCTAGGCACACGCCTTTTGCATGTGAGGGGCCTACCAGATGCCTAGGTGATGAGGTTTGAGCCTTAAGCGCCCAGAGCCTAAGGCGCGCCTTTGACAAGTTTCACCATTGTCTCCAATGAACTAGGGAAACAAGGACGAGCATTTGCATTAGTAGTTACAGAGAAGAGCTATGCTAGTTCCTTAGTGCAAGCAATGTGTGGAAAATGGTGTGAAACTAGGAAAAATGGAAAAACTTGTAACAGGAAAAACACACCTCGTCAATCACAAAACAAACAACAATGGGTGACTTTTTTTCCCCCATTATCTTACCCTCTAGTAGCTTAGTCTTCGACCAAGCTGGCAGCCTGGCACTAGTGACAGAGGTTTATAAGTTTTATATTTGAGCAGTCACGCAAATCGATTTCAAGTGAAAAGTGAATGAATGTATGTTAATACAATTGACTATTTTCTTACACTATAATAAGCAATTCAGCATATAGTCTGATACTTACATCTTTTGTTATATCCTCGTGCAAATCTTTAGCCTTTTGTCCAAGCTCCACCTATCAACATAGCATTCATGTTACTTTTTAGAATGATATTGAATATGAAGAAAAAAAACATATAAGTTGATATTGTTACTATTATTTACATTCTCCTATCAACCATTTCTTTTACCCATAAACACATCTGTATTTCAACTCTTTCCACATTTATGTTGTTCAAAGTTATAGGATAACCATTTACTACATTTGATGATTCAAGAAGAAAAGTGGAATTGTTTTACTAAATCAAGATTCAACTGACGTTAACTGAGATTTTTATGGTGATCAAGTTAAATATAGTCAAACTCAAATATATGGAGCATACCAGCAATATATTTTTACTTCAAAAATCACAGTAATTTTTGTCTCCATTTGCCACCTTGAAGGTTCAATTGAGTTTGATAAACATAATAAGATAAGTTTTGTTGCTTATTATTACCATTAGTTTTGGATTTGTCACTTATACATCATGGAATATTTGCAATTTGTAAGTCTTGAATGAATAGAAAGAGAATACAGGTGAGGGACACAAAATACTATTCCCTTGTCGAATTAATACCATTTTACATCCTGATACATAAAGCTACAATTACTAGGCTGCAAAAAATAAAGCAATATTAATTAAAATATTTTCATTTTATTTCCAAAATCTCATTACCTCTGTGTCAACATCTTTTCACTATATTACTATAATAGTCCATACAAAGTAACTTGTGCCTCCTTTCTATACAACTGATTTTGCACCCATATCAGATCTTTTTGATATATTTTAAGGTCTAAATAGGTTAGTTACAGTCGTCCATTAAATAGGGGAGAGTAAACCAAATCTCAAAAACTTACCACCCTTAAGTTATACTAAAAAGCTATTTCAAAAACATTAGACTTAAAATTCTTAAGTAATTCGATTAAAATATAGAACAAATGATGCACTGTTATGGTGAAAATAACTTTGTAAGACCCACATTGTTTAAATGAGGCAAGTGTTGTGGGTTTATAGGTTAAATGGACCCTCTAACCCATTAGACTAGTTTTTTTTTTTGCTTGGCTCTCTCATTCAACCTATAACAATTGGTACCGAAGTCAACTCAAAGTGATGACCTGCAGAGTGGTGGCCTAGGGAACCCAGCCGTGACCAACGAGGATGTTGGTCCTAAATGAGGGTTGATTTATACGGGGAAAAGATACTAGGGGAATATCCCAAGTGTTGTGGAGTTTACAGGTTAAATGGGCTCTTTAGCCGGCTTAGACTTCCCATTTGACCTATAACATACACAAGATAAGTGATGATTTGGGATACTCAAATTTACTAAAGTTCATTAACAGGTATCGGTTGTAGAGGAAACTCGTTATCACTATTCACGATATGGAAAAGAAAACAAGAATACTAATATGCACTATTATTTCTACAAGTTCAATTATTTATTAAGATATTGGTATTAGGTCTAACTCTTCATCAAACCCTACATATGTTTACAAAGTTAATTTCTAGACTTTTTTTCTCTTTCTTATTCATTAATAAATAATTTAATCTCACAAGTTGACCTAAACTTACAACAGTGAGCTTTGGGAGAACGCCTTTTTCCACTATTTGTCTTAAATCATCAATCTCTTCCTGCAAACAAAAAACACAATAAAGTAAAATTACAAAAAACAATTTATTTAGCACACCAACGGTTGTTTAAGCATTCCTATACGTCTTAAATACCATCACAGAACAATGTATAATTTTGTCATTTCTATGATAAGAGATAAAAGAGATCCCTTACCTCACAGAAGTCCAAATCTGACAGCTTAGATATGTGAATATCTGTTGGAATATTGGCAAGCCTTAGTACAAAATCATTCTTGTTTTCACCAGTTTCTGAAGTTTGCTTTACCCCTGAGACATTAAATATGAGAATAAAAGAAGTGAATTTAGATAGCAATGAAAGTTCAAAAACAGATAATATTGAACAACAAAGGTCCTTACAACAGCTTCACCATTCTGTTTAATTAATTATAATTTACCCATAGAGTAAGAAGAAAAGAACACAATATTGTAACAAATGTAAAACAACATTATAGAAAATAGTCACTGGATAAAAACTGAAACAACTTATCCCAGATGAACAAACCAAATATAGAGAACGACAGGGACATACAATGAACAGGAGAGACGTGGAAAAAAAAAGTTCTGCTAAGACAAAAAGCCCAAATTCACAGACTTACCTACTACTTGCAAAAGCTGGTGGGTATTCCTCTTCACACTATCTAGTAAGTCACTTTTTACTCTCACAAAACTTCCGATAACCTTGCGTTCAAAATTTTGGGGATCATTTGACAGTTTCAACACTAAGCTTTTCCTTAAGTAGACAAGTTTGATATTTTCTGGAACAACCGAAGCGAAACAGCTTTCTTGAGCCACCGCTTCTTCTTCCATTTCTTGGCATTTTATATCAGGCTTTATGATTCTCTGCTTCTTGTGAACTAGGGAAGTTTTCTCATTCTTGACAAGGGTGCAATTTTCTGGTTCATCCAATTCCTCCTCATCAGACGGATCTATATTGACAACAAAGTGTGGTTCTAGAAGGTTATCTATTGCATTCTTAGTAATAGATTTCCTCCTAAATAACGAATAAAGACTTTCATCACATACGATTCGCTTCTTCTTTTTAGGATCAAATAGTTCCTTTTGTTCGATGTACTGACAGATGATTGAATGAACATCATCTTGAGAAAACTCCTTTGTTGTATCTTTTCCAAGAGATTTAAGAAATTGAATTAGTGGTTTTGATCCCCATCCTAAAAATTCAATTTCCTTGCAACTCTCAACTTTAGTAACTGTTTCAACTTCTTCTGAATCTTCCACTTTAGTAACTGTGTCAGATTCTTCTGAATCTTCTGCATCACTATCAGAAGTTATCCAGTCAACATCTTTTCTGGCTTTGACAATTTTCTTTGATACGAAAGGTTGACCCTTCTTCAACCTGGCATCTGCTGCATACACATCCTCCAAAGTCAATCCCTCTTTTTCCTTTATGATATCCCAATATTCCAAGAAAAGACATTCAAACGTATTCCGATCTCGTAAATCTATCTTGCCCTGCAATGATAATGGCATATTGGAAAATATGTCTTAGTACTTGGAGTATGACCAAAGCATACAAAATTTATCAAGACATGCCAAGAAAACAAGATACTGATAAAATCTTGGAAAATCGAAACTTGAAATTTTAGTAGGAAAAATCGTTAAATGTCTTAGTCTTTTTTCTCTAAGTTCAGACATACAAACTCTCAGAAAAAAACTTTGGTGTGGAAATAGAAACTGTAATAGAAATGCTGAATTGCGGTGAGTTTTACAGTCTACCAACATTCGAAACGTTCAGTCTCATTTTTACTCAAGATATTTGAGTTTTATAATACAACTATGAAGGTTTTAATATTGTAATGGTAGATTTTACACAACAGAAACAAAAGAATTCCAAGATGAAATAATAATATCTGGTCCTGCATTTGTTAGCAACAGCCACAGTAGTTATTATCTCACATTATGGATTCATGCTGGAAAAAATATCATTCAGTGACCCTATATCAACGACTAGAATAGGCATCACTCATCAGTCACTATTTCAATCTGTCTATAGCACTTGCAAGATAATGTACATACCCCATCAACGTCCAAATTCACCTTTTCTTCAACAAGCATGACGAGCTCTAAGCAATCATTACATAATCCTTTATTCCCATTGACAATTGCGAATTCAGCTGCTTGGACGCATTTTCCACATGTGGCATTTGGACAGCAGTAGCAATAGAATTTCGTAGACTTGCGGCATTCTAAACAAGAATGTCGATCTGTACAATATATAATATATCAATGGAAGCATATTGGCACACAAGATAGCCAAGATTATCAAGCTGCAAAATGAGCAAAGAAGGAAAGCAATTAGCCATTATTAGTTCTCCTATGGGTCTTTTGTATTCATTTTGTGGTTTGTATAGGTCAAAAAGTTACTTGCTTTCATGATGCTATTATAGAAAGACATTTATTTAAAAATAGATATACTCAGTTGCCCTAATGGATGGATAGTGTTATAAGAAAGATTTTGGTCTCAGAGAGTTATTTTGACTAATACTTTGTCATTTCCAATATTGTTTATATTTCTTATTCCTTTGCCTTAATTAAGTTAAATTTCTAATTAGAGTAATAATCAGATCCAACGTGATTCCCTCGTAGGCGTTAGTGTTTTTTCCTATTTCCATTTGTGGAATTAATTATATTTCTAAATTAGAGTCCTGTTCATACTACAAGTCTATATTCCTAAGTTAGTCTATAATCGTAACCTTATAAAAGGGAGTTTTATAATCAGTGAAAATTACACAATTATTCAATAAAAACAATCAAGATTCAGAGTTCTCTCTAACAAGCTCCAAAATCTGTTCAACATAGGTCAAAAGGCAAGAAGGAAATAAGGAATTTATACTTCCTGATTTCAAGGTACAAACTCAATTCAGAGCACCAGAGCACAAACATAAGTAGGGGCCAAACATAGTAGTAGCACTATGCATTATCTACATAAATGTAGCATACACCAAATTTTCACAACTACACATGCTATGGAAATGTTTGAATAAAAGTTATAAAATGTCAGGCACATCGTAAACATAAGAAACTCCAAGCAACTCACCACAAGTCCAACGTTCTCCCATATGTGTGACGGAATCATCCTTTCCAACACACCTTAGGTGATAAACCTTTACACAATCACTGAAAATATGATACAAGTCGTAAAGTTAATACAACCATAAATTATGCTAAGATACATGTAGAACCAAAAAAAAAAAACTACAGACTGCATAGTGTGGGTAGGTTACATATGCATGTGCGCCTCATACCAGACCACAAATATGACAATAAAAACAATTTTTTCCTAGAAGAAAACAATTTATCGCATGACAATAAAAACAATTTTTTCCTATAAGATAACAATAGCCACAAAATAAAAATTAACACATGATCACATCATATGGAAGTTCTCTTAAGAATTTATTTACTGTTTCTCTTGGTCATTTTATGGGTCCAGTCCCATCACAACATTTTGACCATGAATTCTCAATTGCGAATTTCATAGTTCGACGAAATCCCATCTTCCATGTAATTCAATACATTAGGGAGTTTCTGGAAAAAAAACATTGGTGAACTGTAGACTGAAAGAGATTTTTTTCCACTTTAAAATCTTACGGGGAATAAAGATGAGCCTACATAGAATTCAGATACCATTAAATGCCTATAACCTGAAAGTAACTAAGGAACCAAAGAAACAGAAATAAAATATTTTGACTCTAATCATATTGTAGAGGAAGAGCAAAACATGGTTATGTAGAAAGCAACGGAAAATCATGAAACGATTCAACTTTGACATTGTTAGAGAGTGAGAGAAGAAGGCAAAATAAATAATTCTTGGAAATACTAGCATGATGCCTACCAAATATGCTAAGAATGCTTGGAAGATAAATAGCAATATCAAACCATATGAAATTTCTTACATCATATGCAATAAAACTCTGACAAGAAAAGGAGCATTATATTATCTCCATCATAGTACGACTATTCATCTCTTTAATTACTCTCAATGTTCTTTCTCAGCAATCCAACTTCTTTTTCTGATTTCCAACCTCTTTTTTTCATCTATTTCTTAATACATCAAAATCAGCATAAGGCATCACTATATACGTCGAATCAATTCCAAATAACAATAAATTTCATATGTATTCTAGTTTTAATAACCCAAAGAAAAAACAATAATGAAAGTAAGAAGTCAATCTCCCCTCCTCCCTCAGTTACAAATATACACGCAAGTCTGCAAGATTCAAATATTAGGATACGAGTTCCCAATGACTTAGATTTGTTTCTATATTTTTGTTTTTCAGTTCTACCGACTAAAATCCAAATTTCATTTGTCAATTATTCCATACCATATAATTCATTTCAAACAGTTTCAATAGAAACATGTCCACCATTACATTTAATAATGTGTTAACATCATAAACCTCATAGAAATTCGATGGGAAAAAATGTGTCTGCATTTAAAGTTAAAAAAAAAAGAGCATTACAGACAATCACAAGGGTGCACATAATATTGTCGATGGCATTTCTGAAATAAGCATTTTTATTGCAACGGCGCATAAAAGTCAAACTTGTTCAATGACATTGACAGTATTAGAGAAAATTTTGAAAAATCAGGATCCTTGCTAAGCATCCACGGCTGAATGGTTAAAAGTGCAATGTTATATTTAGTGTTTTGATCTAATTTTCAAACACAAACATTGCAATAGGCAATCAAGCCAAAAAACAGATAAAGAAGTAAAATAAGAAGATTTAAATTTTAAGCCATAAGCAGCTTGAAACCCAAGCTGAAAAGCTGAATGAAATTGGATGAAACTTCATTTAACTATATTAGTCCGATTTCCTTGTTTCTGAAAGCTGAATAGAGCAAGGGAAATAACATGATCTAATCAAAAGGGCTTTAATAGTTTAGCTTCTCTAGGAATGAAATTGAACTAATAAAACAAAATATTCAAGAATGATAAATTGCAAATTGATTAAAGTACACATGTATATACAAAATACAAACACATAAATAATAGTAAAAAAAAACAGAACAATTCCACAGAGTAAGGCAGACCAAACCCTGGTGACCGAGTAAACCGTAGAAGAAGAAGGCGTAGCGGCAGAAGAGAAAGAAGAAAGCAAATGGAGTAAGTAATGGAGAGAAAGAGAGAGTAAAGGAAAAGTAACCTGTGTTCGCAAAGAATTAGGTCACCACCATCTTTACAGACGAAGCACCAGTCTTCAGAGTCTTTTTCTCTGACGATTTCCTTCCTCTTTTGCTTCTTAGATTTCGGCATTGCAATTGCAAATGCAAGCCTCGCTTTCTGTAACCTCCTCCCTTTTCTCTCTTGTTTTGTGTTTTTTTATTATTTTCACGCTATTTTGTATAGTTGCAGAGATTCTCAAACCTTTTTATTTCATCATTGCCCCCACACTACTTTTACCCAGCATCATCGTGACCTACCTAACGACATCGTTTTTTGGAGGAGAAATTTGTCAAATGTCAGTTCACCCTTCATTTCTACTTAGATACGTTTATTTGTCGGGTATTTAAGTTGCAGGACTCCGTCCCTTATTGGTCGAGTTTGGATATTAATGTTCATACTTGGTTCGGTCGGAGCTCAAATACGATGAATAATAACTATATTTATTATAATATGTTTACATATATATTCGGTAATTGTCTTTGCATTATTATAATTACACCAAACTTTAAAGGGTAATTTTTATAAATGTCATGTTATAGTATATGGTTCTATAAATTGGAGATTCAAATTTATATAATACCCGTTTTGAGATTCTAAAATAAAAAGAAGATTTTGAATTCCTTAAATACTCATTTATCTTTAATTGATGCCTACTAACCAAAATAATAATCTAATTAATCCTCAGTAATTAGGGATTGACCCTAAATCTCCTAAACAGTCTAAATCAATTAATCACTCTTAAACCGTCTAAATCACTAAATCTCCTATACTGTCAAAATTTGATTCTTCAACATTAGATGTTTTTTTCTACCTTCGATTCTATTCACAGTCGCCTTTACATGTAATATTTTTATGCTTTGGATTATTGTGTGTACTTGAATTGATTGGGTTTGATATGTAAGAATTTGAGTTTGATGTAATATGGTTGAAAAGCAAAGGAAAAACCATGAAGAAGAAGAAATCTCATATAAAAAAGCATCGGGTGCATTTCAGCTATATGCTAAAAATTCAACTATGATAGTTAAATCAGTATATTGAAAATATCGTAGATCGGTCTATGTATATAGTGGTTTTGATAATTTGCGGCTAAGTCAGTATACTAAAAGTATATTAATTAATATAATAAAGTATACTG
>CAOJBI010936609.1:0-10820 GCA_948277035.1 Euphorbia corollata | reverse complement strand
GTTTTGCTGGAAGTTTGAATGGGATAACTGTGTTTATCGGTTAAATGCACTGTGCTTTCCAAATTGCCATATGAAACTGTAGTGTGATACTTTGAGCATTCTAAGTTTGAGCAAGCTGCTGAAACTCAATTGGTTAATCTGTAATCGGTTTTGTAAAGAAAATTTGGTTACTGGAATGTTTTAACTTTGCTGGAACTCATTGTATCCTGCTTATTCTTGTTCTATACTTGGTATATTTCGGTTTTAATTTCTACAGTAATATCGAGAAGGAACTGCCTGAGATAACTCTAATAAACCCCACCTATATAATAATAATAACAATAACAACAATACATTGACTAGGCATTAAAACCATAACTACATAAAAGCACCACCGTTATCTTCATATCCCTATGCCGATTTACTTGTTTCCGAGATTCCCTAACTCATTCTAGTCGTCTTCTTTTTTGTGTGAAGACGCGAACCCATTCAACTGACAATGAGTTATGTCCCGATGAGTATATACCACCCCTTTATCACCATCCACAACATGTCCATTGCCTCTTACAATCCTGTGCACAAAGACAATCAACATTGAAAACCCCAATTGATGACGAACAAAACATATGTGGCGGCCTTGAAATAAATTGCTTTCAATTTATATTAACCAAATGCATCGACGCCCTCTAACTTGACAACAAAAGCCAGATGCCGGATGCTGCCCTGAACGTACAAAAGTTCCAATCAACCTCCTCAACTTGGTAAAAGTACGTCAGTTTGCCCCCTCAATGTCACGTGTCAACTTTTGGTTGAGAGAAAAATCTGAAAATAACATCTTTGAAAAGTCAACCCAACCATATTCTGACACGTGACATTGAGGAGTCTAAGTGGTTCGCTTTTGCCAAGTTGAGGGGATATCTTGTCAATTAACAAGTTGGGAGTGGCATCCGGCTTTTGTTACCAAGTTAAGAGAGGTAATGTGACCATCGATGTAACTACTGACATGCACAATGACCTTTATATAAAAGAATACAAGTCAGAAAAAATGAAGAGTATAAGGTAGGCAATACCATCTTGTTGTCAACAATCCTTCAACTCCTACAGGACCTCGGGCATGGATTCTGCTAGTACTTATCCCAACCTATTCAGTCATCAATGAATATAAACAATGAGAACCGTTTATACTTGAAGTGGTACTCAATATAGTTTTTTTTTGGAAGACATTTTACCTCTGCGCCTAAACCAAAGCGAGCCCCATCTGAGAACCTTGTGCTTGCATTATGAAAAACAGCAGCACTGCAAATGCAAAGTATAAAGTGACATGAAATAGTAGTGCTATAATTTTAGGCTAATATGAATGCCGGAAAAGTGACGACATAGAAAGATAAAAAGCAAAGCTAAACTATAAAATAGACAGCCCAAATGAATATACAGACACCAAAATGAGAACCCACGACAAAAATAGTAAAGAGATCAACCATTCCTACCTGTCAACTTGGCTTAGAAAAACTTCTGCAACTCCATGATCTTCTGCTACGATACAATCAGTATGAGCACTGTTATAACAGAAAGCAATAAGATTGTCATCTGCAGCTCTCAGTTTGTATAAATTGACGAAGAGAATGAAAAAAAAAAAGCATTTTTTGAGCAAAAGGAGAAAACTTGCCTTCCATGTTCATGTATATGTTCAATTGCAGCATGCACATCATCAACTATTTCAATTGTACAGTCCATAGAGTTGTATTCATGGTGGAATGAATGTGTTTGCGGAATGTTCAGCTCTTTGCTTGCCCTTGGTCCGCCATAAAGATCAACACCTGAATAAAATTCAGTGCATGTTATAGCTACACTTGGATCTTCAACTATGCTGACTATTCATTCTAGATGGCACTCCACCCATTCAAAAACAGAATGATCAAGGTTAAGAATCACATATTAAAAAAAATTATTAAAGGAACACTTTAAATACCACAAAAATGAGTTGAACTTTGTGAGAATGGATCACTTTGCCTAGTATCTTCTAAACTTTGAATTAAATTAAAATGTGATAATGAATGTCTTGCCATATACAATCTTCCAAATCAAGAATTAATGAATTAAATTAAGGGGAAAATGATTATTATTTTAGCATCGGGATATAACTGATAGAGGCACAGAGAAAACTGCAGTTTCAGAACAGACTAGACAGTGGTTGCACACTATGAAGCACAGAAACTCTGGCGATATGCCGTGTCAGCGTTTCCCATCCGTTACCCCTATGAGACGTTTACAGGGCATTTTTCCAAATTAAAAAAAAGTTGGAAACTCGTTTACTAAAATTCCAGAAACTGTTTCCTAGCAATTCCTCCTATTGGAAGCCCAATTTTGATTCATTTCCAACACTTCTATTCTATTCAAACTAAGAGTTTAAAATCCCCAAATTCATTACTAAATAATAATAATAGATCCTTTGTTTTATTTCATTCTACATATTTACATAATTACAATTTATCAAATAAACCACAATGAAACTTTATCGTCTTCGACAACCTCACTGCCTATTGTTAAATGTTTTCAGATAATGATTATCTATAATAGAATTGTCTTATAATCAATAAATTTACCTTAAATGCATGTTATTTTAGTATTTCATATAAAAACAAAATTATATGTATGAAATTTTATAATTTTTATACATTCATAAATATACCCCTATATTTTTATTATTTACACGTTTCCGCGCAGTTTTTGAACCTATATATTTTAGAAAGGGCATATCCCAGTTTCCGTGTCCATGTATCTTTCCGTGCTACCTAGATTGCGGATAGTTATTAAAGGCACAAGGTGCTCAAGGGGCTCCTGGATCCTAGGACCGAGGTGCAGACAAAAACCTAGGCAACATAGCATGCAAAGAAGTATGAACATTTCCATAATTATAATTTGATTAAATTCTAACAAGTAAAAATCCCAAATTTGGCTACTCTTAACTGTTCCATCAATCAGAATTCAATAAAAATGAATTGTAGTTCAACCAAATCCTAATTCCTATGTCAGCGAATGACCACATTTTATTAAGAATTTCCATACTCATCAATGTCACAATGCTCATTTCCAACATTAGCGAACTCTTTAAGGTTCTCATCCTCTTTATATTCACTATATCATCTGTGAAGTAGCTTTTTTTCTTCCCATTCATGTCTAAGAATTGTAACTTCCCTCAAACCCTGGAAGATTGCAACCAAGCCTTTTCCTTTGGCATAGAGGAAAAAGAGAATAGAACAACTAATAGTTTGTTCTTGAATGACTTCCAAGTTCGAACCTTTTCTTCAACTTATAACCCTTTTCTTCTACAGAAATGTCTTCTGCTTTGACGCGTCACTCTTTATTATATATTATTCTCATTTATTACAGTAGATGAAAGGTGAGGATTAAACTATGTAAATGGAAGTGTAAATCCCTAGTGAAATAAATGAGAATAATATAAAATATAAAGTGTAAAACCTCAGCCAAAGAGGTGTAACTAGGGTGAGGTGATCCTAGGACCTTGTAGGCCATGTGTCTAACATGCCCCTTTGTAAACTATACTTATATAGTTGAAGGTAGTAATTATTTCATGTTATTCCTGTTCACCATTCAGACAGGACAAACACCTAGTTCTTGTCCACCAGCAAAGAAATAAATAACTTCAATTTCCTGGCATGAAATTGTATAAAATCATGCTTTCCGCTGAGAAAGCGAAAAGTTAATTTAGTCACTGGAATGTCACCAGCCTCACAAGAATTATTTTTAATCATTTGTTTTGAATTGGGTTCTAAAATTCATTAATAATAATGAAAATGTTAAGTGACTTGATCATGATGACACATTGTTCGAAAGGAAAATCCAACCTTCAGTACGGAGATCCACTGCAAGTTCGTTGAGTCCACCATTCTGGACCAAATCCTTGTGCACAAGAAGTGTCTCCTGCACATAGAAAATGAATACCACAAGCAAATGGCCCAGGTCATTCCCAATAAAAGTACATTAATGACAGGGAATCCAGATGTACACAAAACTCATGGAACTTATCAGTAATAAAGGATTAAAGATATTGTATAACCAACAAAAAAGATTGCACATGAAATTACCATAGCATTGCATGCCGCTGGATAATCTACTTTTGCATCCAAAACAATACGCTTGGCCATTTCTATATTAGCGCTCTTGTCAACATATACATGACATATTCCATCTGAATAGCACAAAAAGATCTTTGATATGAAATCCAGATACTATACAAGGCAGCATGCTGATATGATCCTAATTATAACCTATCATCTCACCAGAATGACCAAGAACAGGAATTTTTGTTGATGCCTTGATTTGTGAAACAAGTTTGTTGCTTCCTCTAGGAATTACAAGATCAATAACATCATCAAGCTGGAGCATCCAGAAATGACACCATTTTCAGTTTCAATGTTGAAATTATTAGCCACTGAGTTCTCATGTCTTACCATGAAGCATATTCTAAAATAAAGTAAATGATACCCACCTGAAGGAGATCAGGAATTTCATCTCTTGAAGTCACTAGTCCAATAAGTCTTCCACCAACTGTTTCCGAGATGGATTCAGTAATAACCTGTAAGAAAGATATGATTACTAAATTTCAGACATGAGATAAATGTATTCACTCATCTTATTTTACAGAAATAATCATCCCTCCAATAGACCAAACCTTATGCAAAATCTCATTCGACCGCTTCGCCTCTTTTCCTCCTTTCAGGAGTAGTCCATTCCCACTACGAATTGCTAAAGAGGCAATCTGTGCAAGCCACCACAAAAGGCAAATATCATAAAAAAAAGGGGAAGATATATATGGTAAAAAACTTTTATCTTGAAACTTATGGTACAAGGACTTGAGGCAGGTAAATTACTTTCAATTTATCCATAAATATTAATATTAACTATTTCTTTTTTCACTTTAACAACAAAATAAGAGTGCTTGGAAAAATCAAACTCTCCACATCACTGATGAATGAGCACGCAAATCCTTTCTTTCAAAGATAGCTACTCTAATTCAAGATCCAAGGCCCAACTAAGACTTGCATTTACGGAGATAAATGACAAGAATCATGGTTATCATCCTCAAACAAAAACAGACAATAAGATCTGAAATTCAGAATTGCACTTTCAATTTAACAACATAGTTATGGCCAGTGACAAATGTCTTGGCCAAGTGGTTAAGATTGAAGTTGTGACCTCTAGAGGCCTCAAGTTCGACTCACATCCAGGGCGGAGTGGGGTTTTCTTTCCATTCAATGCAAGCGCAATTGTGCAAATAAAAAAAACATAGTTAAGGCCAAATCCACAAGACAATGGACTTCAACTGACCAATTCATTATAAATACATACTTTAACATGTATAATGCAAACTGACAGACGTTACCAATTTTTTCTATAATAACGAAAAAGAAAATAGTAAGCAATGCAATCTTATATACCTGCACAAGAGCATCTGGTCGAGACTCGAAAATGATCAGAAGAACGCCTAAAGGAGAAGATGTTTTCTCCAAGACAAGTCCATCTGCAAGCTGCATAAATAAGCAATAAAATAGGGAATATTGAGTCAGTGAGCAATATAATAGGAAATCATTATATTATCAAAAGCTTATAAAAATTGCCAGGGATTGAGTTATCAGATTTTATTGTTTAACCGTATGATAAGGTTTAACAAACACTTTATGACCAAGTATGTGCCAGCTTTATCCTTAGAAATTGCATTCTAGACTTTCAAGCTTCCATTAGATAAAAAATGTAAACAGCCTTGAATCCAATCAGCATATCAAAATCCTACAGCCAGGATGAAAACCATCCCAGCCGTGAACCAACACAATATTAACAATTACTTACCTCAGTTCTTTTCAAAACATGACCGATAGGATCCTCCATGTTTGCAAGCACACGAATGGAGTTTGCAAGACTTTTAATCTGTCATGGTCAACACATGTCATTAAACCAGCAAAAGAAAGAATACTCACTGTAAGAACATACAATTATCAAATCAAATGATCAAGTAGCAGATGCAACTTTGAAAGAAAATAAAGGTGGATAGAAATTAGAAGTTTAAGTGTTACAAAAATTAGAAATGAAAAATCAATAAACAAAACCCATAACATTGCCACTGTCTTGCCTTTCCAGGTTTAAGAGCTAGTCGAGATATCAAGGATTTTTCCAAGCCAGCATCTTGTGCAGCAGCAACGTCCGCTTCATTTTCAATGCTTATCAGTTTTTCGTTAGATTCCAAGGCATTAGCAATGTCCAACAAAATTTTACTCCTATCAAGTGGAGATAGTGCCTAGAAACAAGATATACAGTTAACTTGCAGCTGAATAATAATCATCAAACCAAACAACTCATTAGCAAGAATAAAAAAGTTTTGATTCTGAAGAAAGGAAATCAGTTCATTTGAATTAGTAACTCAAATCCGTTCTTAACACATAATAAAAGGAAAGAATTTAATGTAAACAAATCCTGTTCTCGGAATAAATCATAAACAAATGACCGTCAATATTCATGATTATGAACTGTTTCTTTTTTAATTGCACTGATATGAAGTATTTCATACATCATTATGCAATATAATAAATTTGTATGATCAATGATTTATTTACAACATGAATGAACTTTGTTCTAATGCTAAGAGAAAATAAATTTAAATGAAGGTAATGATATTTTTTGAGTTATTCTCACATATACATTAATCATTAAAAAAACAATATTTAGCACGAGATAAATAAAGATTAGATAAATTCAATTGAACACGTTCATACATGCAAGTTTCCACAGAGGAGGTAAAAAATATATATCACATAATAGTATGGAACAAATAAGCATAACATATCATATGGCATGCATCTAGTGTGTTCACCTGGAGCAGCCTGGAACTGTCTCTTGCAGCAACTGCCATCTCTCGTGCACTAACTTCTTTAACAGGGGCCCACAAATGTGCATCTTTATGAAAGAGGGTTCCAACACGCTCTCCATGAAGGACTTTAAGTATGTTCTCGGGAGCATATCCACTTCAAAAGCAGATAAAAAATAATCAGATGCTAGGAAAAAAGGCTAACTATAGCCAGCGTCATGCATACACATCTATCTCACTTAGATAATACTACAGAAAATGTGCAAACTTCACAAGTATTAGATTCATTGTCTTTTCACAAATAAAAAAAGGGGTAAAAAGGTGGGTCAAATATCTCTAGCACTATTGAAAATTTCCGGCACAACACCCTAAAGCAAGCTTAATAAGAAAAAGATTACAACAACATCTAGATAGGTCAATTTAAAACTGCTTAAGCAACAGACAGGATTTATAAGTGCAGAAAAGCATTCACCAAAATTACCATTTTTTTACACCATGGCAAGAAATCTATTAGCTATAATTAAATGAAGCTGTCTTTTTCACCCAGAATCTATTAATACAGCATATAAGTATACCTGGTTATAACAACAGGTATACCAGCATTAGCTGCATTGAAGGCAGCTTTCACTTTGGCAGTCATTCCTCCTCTTCCTAACCTAGACTTGTCACCAAAAGTAATTTCACCATGGTGTATTTCCTTAATGTAAGTGTAAATCAACTTTGAGCGAGGATCACTGGGAGGACCACTATAAAGACCCTCAACATCACTCAACAGGATAAGAAGATCAGCTTGAAGCTCCAGCGCTAGCAAACCAGATAAACTGTCATTATCCCAAAAAATACCAGAATCATCCTGCATAAGTTCTCATAATCAGGATTACAAATGGAAGGATGCAACAAATAAATAATTAGTTAGGTTTCGTTAACACTATAAAAGTGGAAGTGGAGCAAGCATACATGAGCTTCCATGATTTCGTTTTGTTAAACTTCAAAAACAAAATTCAGCAGCAAATATAAGTATGTGGCAAGTTAGCAGTAAGAGAATGAGTTACGTTCATAGTTCAACAGAAAGAAAAACTGAGTGATGCATTCTAATATGAGAAGAAGTAGATTGTGATTCATATATTAATCTTAACTGTGCACTCGTGCAATGGAAATAACTTACATGTTAGAATGATAATAACAAAGGTGTTTCCATATGATCATTTAGAGTCTAGAATTTAAAAAAGTGCTACTGATTTAGCCTAACAAAAACATTACTGGATTTTGTGTCATTTTCGAAATCTGCATTTAAAATAATCACAGTCATTCAATTTTCTACCAAAATGATGCAAAAAGGTATGAGTAAGTATGAAGTATTATGCCATAGTAAAACTGAGGCTTGATAAAAGAACAAACCCAGAGATTAATTACATACCTCATATGGCGCTTTTCTGGTACTGACTGCATCATTTTCATTAAAAACAGGAATAACCTTCAAAGCTAAGAGTGATTTCACAGTCTCATTAAGTTGCTTCCTAAAATCTTTACTCCTAAAATCATTGTCAGTGACAAGTAGCTGTGCTGATGTCACATCAAGCTGCAAAATAAATAGGTAACTGATAAATACAATAAATAAAACTTATTTTCGAGAAAGAAAGTGAAGTGTGGAAAATGCACACACACAGACACCAGGAACTAAAGAAAATCACCTGACTGAACAATGAATCGTAGAGAGCCATGAGACTATTCTGTCCAACAGCTGCACATGCCTTTCCATCAATTTCATTCTGTGGTTTTTGAAGATCAGCAAAGCTACAATTTTTTTTAAGAAAAGTAAATCTCAGGTCAATCAGCTTAAAATATTAACAAAAAAGTACGTAACATAAAAAAGAAAAGAAAAAAACAGAAACGCACAAAATTCTCCTCATACACATCAAATGACAAACAAAATGTTCAACGGATCTTAACAAAATGAAAAACAAAGGCAAACAAGAAGCACCTGCTATTAATTAATTTCCGGTATTTGAGCCTCTGGCGACCGAGGCCAACAGCACCTGATGATACTAAGATAACTTCGTACCCTTCAGTGTTCAAGTCTTTAATCTGCATGTGCATAAAGAGAGAGAAATCACCATTTTGACATAAAACACTAATTCCTGAATCAGCCTACCATAAACACGCAACGAAGAAGTAGAGTTGATTTACCTGTTCACAGAGAGCTCCGAGTCTTCCAAGCCCCAATCTCCCATCACTTCTAGTCACAACAGCAGTCCCAACCTTCAATCATTCAAGACACGAATTTGACCAAATCAATCTCAACCAAGTCTAATCACAAAATTTCCAGGAATCCAATGCCAATGAATCTCAGATTCCCATACTATGCCAAACCAATCGCAATAAATCAATTATTTAGCTTTTTTTTCCACAAGATAAAAAAAAAAACCAAATTAGTCGCTTCACGCTACACGGATGAAAAAAGTGAAAATCAGAGAATATCCGAAAATTCCAAATGAACAGATAAAAAACGGAAGTGACAAATCAGCAGCATTACTGCCGATTCCCGGATACAAAAAAACACAAAAGAAAAAAAAAACAAACAAGTAGGATAAAGGGGGGAGAAGCACCTTGATAACAAGACGCTTCACGTCTTTCATAAAGGAGCGAGAGCGATCCAAATTATCATACATGGTGAAGAGTGGAGCTCAGGCGGAAGAAAAGAAGATACTGAAGAAAAAACCTCGGAAGAAATACGAGGCGACCTGTGAATGAGAGAGAGAAAAATAAAAAGAGAAGAGTTTTGATAATACAAGAACTCAATCACACCATTAGACGTGGAGCCCTGCTTCGTCTTCTTCCATCTTTCTGCTCCATTTATACCCACTAGCCTCTCTACTCCCTTGCCACGAATCACGATTTTCTTTTTTTTCTCTTAAAATTTTTTAAACTTTTACCTTTCTGGTGGACCAAAATTTAAATTAAACTTTTTCTAACATTATGGTACAATGTATATGTAAAATTGAGTAATAACTCTGAAACTTGAACTGAACTAAATTTAATTGAATTGAACTGAATTTAACTGAATTTAACTGAACTAAACTGAACTGAACTGAATTTATTTCAGTGTAAATTTATAACTACACAAACTTGAACTTAACTGAACTGAACTTAACTGAACTGAACTGAACTAAACTGAACTTAACTGAATTGTAGTCCAAGAAAACAGAGCCTAACTTTAGATTAAGTTATAATTAATGTAGGAAAAAAACATAATAATATAAAGTTGTTTTCCAATAAGTTCGTCATAACCCTATGATTCCTAGACTTTCATCTTTTTATATTTTTGTGGAAATATTATACTCCACTTATAATTATTTTTGTATTTTTGCTTTACATGTTATTTTATTTAAACTAGTGTAACGAAGTTCACATAGACAAATATTACAATATGAAACTTCAATTAGCTGTGAAATATATTATAAAATTGTAAATATATGTTGGTCACAATGAACTTTTTTAACTGTTGCGTTGAATTGTAATTATTTTATATTTAATTAGATATCAGTTATTGGGTTATATTATATTCCATACTTTTCAAATAATGTACAAATGTTAATACCTCTAAATATGTGTTGATATCTTGTTATCGTCCATATCTAAAAATATTTATGTCTTTATCATACAATTAGTCCTTTTTTGTTACTGAAGAGATAGTCGAATATATTAATGATCGAAAACGATACAACACAGAAAAAGGTGGATATACAAAATCATATCCCCCTACTTGTCGAAGAACCAGCTGCTTTAGCTAAACAATGCGCAGCGTGATTCGCAGACCGAACCACAAAAGCTAACTTACAAGAAACAAACTGTCTAACAAGATTCTTGCAATCAGATAGAATTAAACTAACAGGAGAATCATAACGAATATCACCGTTGATAGCAGTGACAACATTAAGAGCATCCATCTCCACGATAATCC
>CAOJBI010936604.1:0-12399 GCA_948277035.1 Euphorbia corollata | reverse complement strand
CTTAATAAGGTGTGTATACAAGTGTTGCTTCCTTATATGTTTTATAGAAAAGTTGATGAATTGTTTTGATGAAAATGTTGTTTGTATGAGCATGTGTGTGTTTCGGCTTTGCATATATATTTGGTAAACTTGGGTATAACTAGATTAAATTGAGTAATTGATGGTTAAATGAAGATTATAATGTAATTTAAGAAGTTAAATTCATAAAAATTGTGATTAATAATATGCATGGTTAAAACTAGTAAAGAGTAGTAATAAGTTGTGAAACCCTAAACTGTTTTATGGAAATTTTTCGGATTGTGCTCTTTTGATTGTTTTGTGATTTTCTCTTGATATAAAGCTTGGATTTAAGTTATTCTTGTTTGTGTGAAATTTTAAGACATATTTGAAGATATTTCTTGAAGAAACGTTTCTGAAATTATTTAAATTTCTTGGTGAGATTTTCGGTTGAAGTTGAAGCATAAATTTGTTTTCGGAATATTTTCCAGATTTGAGTAGTCTTTATTGATTCTGAGTTTTCTTTTGCTATACAACTTGGATTTGAATGATTCTTGATTTCTTGAATTCAAAAGACATTTATCTAGATATTTGTAGAAGAAAGTTTTGTGATTTTCGTTCAACAAAAGCGCGCACATGAAACTTAAAGAACATAAGTAATTTGAATAATTATTGGCGAGAAGAGTGCCACGACGATTGGAGGCAATACATTTCATAACCCCATGCTCCAAACACTCCTCAATCACCTGCTGGTCAATTGAAAGGCCATACATAAAACCCTAAATCAAATCCTATCCCCAAAACCAAAAATCCCCCAAATTAATTTCAGTCTATAACAAAACAGTATCACAGAATTCCATATTACAAAATCCAGAAGAAAACATATGCCGAAAAAGCATCAAATCATTCTCTTTACTTAAACTCAAAATAGATTAGCCAACTTATCGCTGACATATCAATAAACAAAATAGGAAAAGAAAAACACAGAGAGACGAAATAAGACACACACAGATCCATAATATGGTCTGCAAATCATGCACTTATCCACAACAATATCTGCAAAAGAACAAAAAAATTAGAGAAAATCAAATTAGCTTCTCGCGACAACGACTTGCGTTAAGAAACAGACCCCATGCCCAAATCATGCAATTATTTATCTCTCTCTAAAACTCTGCTCTCCAAAAAACACTCTTACTTGCTACGTACCGTTTGTTATACTCGAGCTTTCGGGGTCGGGATGAGAATGTTTTTCGAAGCATCTGGCAGCTTGCAACTTTTTTAAGACAATAACCTTTTAGTTCAGTGTTCAATACACCTACATCATTATGTATATGTAATGGTTGTATTTTTATCCAATGTGATGAATGATGTATTGGATATATTGTCAAAGATGTTACAGTGTGTTTGGCGTCAGTTTTCTAAAGGAAATGAAAAGAAACAAGGAAGTGAACTGAATTATTATGGCTTCTAATTCATTTTTTGGAACCCTTTATTTCTCCAAAGGAATTCCATTGGTTCTTAAAGAATTTTTTCCAAGGAATTCCATTTGGAACTTTTTTTTTTTTTTTCAAAAAAAAAGGAATTCGATTGGTTCTTAAAGAATTTATTTCACATGTTTCCACAACAATTCAACTCTTCAACCGAAAGAACATAGAATTTTTCTATTACATATTTATCATTTCGCAACAAAATAATTAATTTGGTTTATAAAACTTAAAACAATAATTAACATATCTATAAATTATTGAGTTCACTTTTTTTACTACTAGTAGACATGCATATTTTGAAGAATATGGGAAAACCATAAATTTATATATACTAAAATTTGATCAATCTGAATAGCATTCCATATTATTTTTTTATGAAAGTATGTTTCATATTAAATAATTGAATTGCTTTGTTTTAAAAAACTAAAACATAGCTATTTGTGACAATAATCTATCTGTCACTCTAATTATTGTCACAAAAAAACTATTATTTGTTATCATAAAATTTTTTTTACCAGTCTTAAACTTTTGTTTTCAGAAATTCAGGTTGTAAACTTATCACATAGATGTTTTGACAACATAAAAAGCTTGTTACAAAAAGTTTATAATTTTCATGATGATAAATTTTAATTTGAAAAAAAAACATGTCAATCATAATTAGTAGTTGACATTAAAAATATTCAACATGTGACAACAAAAATTTTACTGTCACAAAAACAAAAACCATTTTACTGACAAAAGAAAATTATTAGCATTGTGACCATAATTTTAATTTGAAGCATAAGAATATGTGACCATAACTAAAAAACTTTTTGTAAGCATGAAAACTTTTGTTACAAAAGTTTTTGCTTACAAAAATATTATTAATATTGTAACCATAATTTTAATTTGAAGCAAAAAATATGTCAGTTACAACTAATGATTGTCATTAAAAATTATTACCATGTGACAATAAAAATTTAATTGTTACAAAACTGTGTTTGTGTTAATATAAATAGCTTGTTAGAAGAAATTTATAGGTATTGTCACAATAATTTTAATTTGAAACAAATAAAATGTTAGCTACAACAATTGGTTGTCACTAAAGAAACGAAGCAAAATGGTTTCTAGTGCTGTTTTTGGGTAGAATAGTCATCTTTTTTCAAATCACCTCTTAGACTTGAAATAATGGAAAACGGTAATAACATAACTCATAAAGACTAAAACATGTCCATAATGATAAATATTTATGCATAAAAACATGTTGGATATACAACATATCAATTGTCACAAAAACTATATGTGTGACAACATAAAACAGCTGTTGCAAATAATTTATTAGTTTTTTTACAATAAGTTTAACTTGAAATGAATATTTTTGTGACAATTTTATTCTTGCATGTATAATAAAGTTACAGGTTATATGAAAAGTTATAAAAAGACACATATGAAAGGTATAAAAAATTTATCAATAGTAAGAAGGGATGTCAATGGGGCGGGGAATGCCAAAAATCATGAAAATCGAACTGATAAGTGTTCATCCTTATGTTTCCTCAACAAAAAGCCATAACCTTTGGTGCAACAAGTAACTCTTGCCAGATGGATTTGCGTTCTACTGATATGGTGCAACGAAAGCTCTTCTCCATAACTGCTTCTCATATCCAACAAGTACGTAGCTAGTTCTATGCTTTGGAAGTCAGCAAGTCTCGAGTTTCCTTCTCAAAAGAAGGGAGAATAAATTATCTTGCATTATTAGTTATTATTAGTTTTCGATGTTCATCCCACAAATGAGCATAAATTCCAATGCTCCTTAGCAGATAAAATTTATGTGAGCAAGAAATTAACTTATTGAGAGCTATTTTTGGTATATTTGTGGTGACTAGAAGTAGTTTCTCCTTCTCAACATTTTGAATAAGAAGCCATTGCACTTCCTTAAATTTATCAACAAGCCTGTCAGATGTCCTTTTAACCCCATAAAAAGATGAAAATGATCTATAGCCTTATCTTCTTTTAGAGTTGGGCTAATTTGTATATATATACAATCATCCCCTTCATTTTTTTCACACTTTCTCCTCATTTTCTTTAAGTTTTCAAATTTTCTAGCCTTTTGACGATATTTTCAATTTTCTTTCTCCTGGTTATGCCACTCTTGCTCCGGATTTTGTAACACCCCCTCAACAAGGAATGCCATGGTAACGGTAACCTTCAGTAATTTGGTTATTTACCATGATATAAATTAATGCTTGATCTCACGTTATTTCATTACTTAAAACTGTAATCAAACTTTAATATACATAGAATACACTCCAGCATATATATAAACTCCAAATGTCATCAAAATATAATTCACACTTCTTACACTATCTAGTACATACCATTTTATTATAATACCATAATAATACATAAATGTCAATCTTACGTCTTTATTCACTTGAACTCCATAGTTGAACATCTCCACTTTGGTCCAGGCTATCTACCGAGCTTCAGAATCTGCGTGTAGAAAAAAAACTATATGCTAAGCAATATGCTTAGTGGTGTCCACTAATTCCAATTTCACAAAATAAAGTTTACTATACTTAATAAAAATCAAATATACAAAATTCGAATATAAACATTTTAACAAATAAAATCCATCTTTCAAATTTACTTAAATAATTAACACATTGATCATATATTGCCCGATGTAAACTAAGCTGCGATAATAGTAGTGAATATGGGGTGGCACTAAGCCCGAAGCCAAAGCTCCTGATGTTGCCATAAAGCCCGAAGCCAAAGCTCCTAATATGGGCGCAAGGCTCGAAGTCGAAGCTCCGAAAATTAGTAATCACATTATCAATAAAAAATATCATAATATCGGCACAAAGCCCTAGAAATAAAGCTCCAATTGTTTTTATAATATTGTACCCCCCCCCCCCTTTATTAGCGTAAATCTACCCGAAATCTTTTTCGACTCATTTACTAAGGGCAATAAATCAATTAAAAATCTTATAAATTTCAGTAATAACTATCAAACATAATTCCACATATATTCAGCAATTAAAGAACTCAAATTCTTAATTTTCACTAAACATCAATTAAAACACATTGAAAACAACATTATCATTTTTCAAAAATTTTAGATTTCGAGACCTGACTTCCTTTGCCTTTTTCTCCATTAAAAATTCATTAAATCGAAAAATTTCCATTCTATAAATATCTAGAAAAATGTCTCAGATTTCCAATGCCAAAAAATTCCTAGAAATCCAAGTTATACAACTCAAGTTATACTCAAAACACTAAATAGAGTGCGAAGCTGGAATTCTCAAGACAGTTTTGACTACTCAAGTTCAACTGAAAATTACATAATAAAAGATCATTTTTTACATAGGTTTTGTCTAAAAATATCTTAATCAGTTTCAGTAGATGTCCATAGAATCAAGAATTACTCAAACCAGAGTTGTATAACATGAGAAAACTTCAAAACAAAACGGAGGAAAAATCTGGAAATTTTTTCCGAAAAACATAGAAATTGAAATAAGTATACACAAACCTGTTCTAAGCTCTTTAATGGTTCTCTTCAAACTCTTTACTCTTTGATATGATATTATTATCTTCCTCTACAATAGCCATAATTATTTTGATCAAAATACTACTCAAATATACCTTCAAATACCTTAAATATCTTTAATCTACCATGATCTATACTAATTAAACCTTAATTTCACTTACTCCCAATTCGGTTTACTATTCACAGAGATTTTAGAATCTGGAAGCCTCTTCTTATAGCCTTGATTCACTAGGTGATTATAAAGGGTTTAAGAATCGATTTCTAACAGGAATTCAAAGTTGAATCGAAGAAATCGGTTATTTTTCGGGTTATGGAAATTATTGAATAGTAATGAAGAAGGAAGAAAAAAGATGAAGAAGAGGATAAAATGAAAGAAGAACATGCAGGAAAAGGAAGATATGTGATTATTAAAATAATCCTACATATGAAATTACCATAAAGAAGCATATCTAACGAAGAGATTTTGAAGCATCCTGAAATTTCTTTTAGTAGCAGCTCCAAAAATCAAGACGTCATCGGCATATAAAAGATGAGACGGTAAGAAATGTCGATTAGAATACTTGATTGACTGAAAATGATGTTTAGAAACCAAATCTTGCAATGAAAGATTAAGAAATTCCTCTGCTAAACAAAACAACAAAGGAGATAGAGGATCACCCTATCTCACCCCCCGTGAACAACCAAAGTAACCCACCGAGTTACCATTAACCATTAGAGATATCCGACAAGTTGAGAGAATTTTTAAAATCCACTCTCGAAAAACTGCAGAGAAATCGAAACATTCCAGAACATATAACAGAAATCCCCATTCGATAGTATCAAAAGCTTTACGAATATCCACTTTTAATGCCATTCTACCACCAAAAAGCCTTGTTATCAAGCACATTAATTCCTTCCGACGCCATGGCTATGCAATGAGAAATGTTGCGCCCCTTAACAAAACCAAACTGAAATTTCGAGAGAATACGAGTAGAGATATCACCCAATCTATTGGCCAAAATCTTTGTTATAATTTTAAATGCAAAGTTGGAGCAAGCAATTGGCCTATACTGATCAATTTTAACCGCATCCACAACTTTTGGAATGAGAACCATTATGCTAGAATTCAAACCAGTAGTTAATTTACCACGTTCGAAAAACCACCAAACAGCTCTACAAACATCATCCCCTACAATATCCCAGTAAGCATGATAGAATTTACCTGTAAAACCATCGGGACCCGGAGCGCTGTTTCCATCCATATCTAAAACAACTCTTCTTATTTCATCTGTTGATGGCTTGCTAATTAAATTCAGGTTCTCCTCTTCTGTAACCATGGAAGGAATAACATCTTTAATCACTTGAAAGCTAGACTCTACAGAACTTGAAGCACGAAATAAATCAGAGTAAAAACTGATCACATGGTTTGAATTAAGAATTAATAACTTATGTTCTTTCCTAATCCTGTTGTATATTGCAATGTCTGCTTCTTTTATCATGTTTGGTTCCCAGCTATAAATTTCACCCCATATCCTTGGCAAGGATATCTAGAACTGGCATGTTATTTTATTTTCGGCAGTTAGCTTTTTAATGCAAATCAAAAGTTTGTAGCTTAATTATCTTTTCCGGAATTGTATAAGGTTACGAGAGCGTTCCATAATGCCTTTGTAGTAGGAAATTCAATCAAATTACGTGGTATTTATTGTTCAATATTCTGAATTAACCATGAAAATACTATGATATCACTTTGTTCCCATTTTTCATACTCTTCATCGTTGATTGTAGGTGAGGCTGGAGTTCCCGTAACGTGACACAATAACGCCTTTGATTTGCCTCTAGTTATGACTTTGATTATACGGGCCCAGAATGCATAATTCTTGCTATTCAATTTGAGATTGATGCTCAAATTGTGTGAGAGGGTTTATTTATGGTTTTGATTGCTAAAACAATTTTTTATGATGTTTACCAACTAAATTGACAAATCGTTATCTTCAAGTTGTCTCGGGTTACCGTCTTTTGACCTGGCAGCCAGGACTTTCTTTGAAGCTAAGGAGCTGCCATTTTCGAATATGGTAGCTTAGTGAAGAGGGAATCTGGTATATGGTGAGCACCTTTTACAAAATGGCTCTAAGACCAAAACATAGCTTTGATATCATGATAACGAGCATTGAAACTAAAGAATGTTTTGTGGGAAAAAATCTTTCTTATATACTCAAAAGAATGATGAGTACATTGCCTTTATATATAATGGTATACATGGTGAATCAGGGAAACAAATATTTACAAAAGGAAAGCCATTATACCGAAATCTTGTATTCTGGTAATTCCAGAATACAAGATTTGTTCCCATAAAACTTTCCTTCTCATGTTAGCATCAACAGCCATGCTAGCATCTGAAGATGCGCATTCTAAATAGACTTAGGTGACATATTCTCTCTCAAACCCGCCAACAACATAGAAGGAAAGTTCAACTTGCCCTAGTTAAAACACTCTTGTCCTCTTAAATAGTAGGAAGAAACATCGTGTGCAATGGAAGCCGCCTCAGGTGTAGAGTATGTACCTAACCAGAGCCGTTCTTGTTTTCAGGAAACTCTTATTTCCAACACTCATTTTCCCATTTCCACCGGCAAACGCCACTGTATTTCTTTTGGTCTTCGCCGGCTACCTCGGTGGTATATTGGTGGCGCTCATTTATTTTGTGATAAAAAAGACTTTGACAGAGGAATAGATGAAAGAGCGTTGGATTGGATTCAAAGAGTGTGGTATTTATAGGTAGAAGATTGAGAAATTAAAGTCAACTAAGGATGCAAAGTCAAAGTATTCAAAGGTCGAAATGAAATTAAAAGAAGTTATTTATTAAAGGAGTGGGCGGACCATGAGACTATCTTGTTTATACAACTTCTGAATACTTGGTCGTAACCGACTTCCTACTTATTGTACACCTGCTCATGAGTAGGCAGTAGGGATGGCGTGGGCTGAATCTGGACCGAATCCATATATACCCAGATTTATATATATTTTTATTTATAGGATCCAGATCCGGTCCAGATTCATTGGGTCTATAAAATCAGACCTCATATCAAGGATCCGGGTTCAAAACGGATCTTTAAAAAATTAAATTCAAGAAATATACAACATTAACATATCAACAACCAAGACATTAATTTATTTTATAGTAGACTGAGAAACTGAGTATATATAGATTATGGTTAGGGAATCTTTCAAATAGTGAATACTTTTTTAAAATATAATTTTTCATTAAAATTATTAATCAGTAAATATTTAATTAGGATTAGCTACTAGCCTAATACTGTAACTGTAACTGCCTAAATTAATCATAATTAGCTAAAAAGTGCTAAAGTGATATATGTATAGCATATTTAATTAAGATTAGTTTATTGTTTTTTTAAATGTGTATATATATACGGATCCGGATCCAGATCTCAAAAAAATCTCTATACCATATTCATATTTTTTTTATTAGATCCAAATACTACCCATATCCAACGGGTTTGAAATGTTAAGATCCATATCCTGAAAAACGGATATGGGATCCATGGATCCGATCCGAGTCCGAAATTCACGCCCATCCCTAGTAGGCAAAGTCTGTCATGCTTGATAAAAGACACACAAAAAAATCTGACAAAAATGCATTGTAATATGAAAAGTGAAAGATTTTTTTAAAAATTTTCACCAGACATTAAATAAAATTGAGAAAGCAAGTCCATATCCCAACCCAAATCAGCAACATGTAGGTACGGCCCAACTTTAGTGTAGACATTCATTCCTAAGCCAATTCAGCCAACCTATCAAATAATTAAATATTTAAATACGTGGATGATAATTATTAATTAATATATTAGATAGAATAGAAAAACATGACATGATGTTGGACAATAAAAAGAAAATTTAGGGTAAACTTCAAAAACAAGCATTGTGGTTTGGAAGTTTTGTAAAAAGATCCTTGTGGAATTTTTTTTTCAAATGAGTGCTTGTGGTTTCAAAAGTTTGCAAAAAGAGGATTTTCAAGGATTTTCAATTTTTAATTACATCAAAAAAGGGTAATCTTATCCATTTTGAACTGAAATTTTACAGTTTAGTTAACAAAAATATAATACATTTTAGTAATAAATTTTAGAATTTTCCGAAAAGTATAACTATTTTTTTTAATTTAAAACGTTAAAAAAATCATAATAAAATGTAGAATTTTCAAAAATTACTCAATATTTGATATATAATTCTTATATAATATGGTTAAATTATAGAATTGTTGAATTGATTGAAATACCTTATGTAACATTATTCTTCTTAATGAAAATATATTTTTTGTCATCTTTTTGCAAACTTTTGAAACCACAAGCACCCATTTGAAAAAAAAATTCCACGACCTTTTTGCAAAATGACCTAACCACAAGGCATGTTTTTGAAATTTAACCGAAAATTTATTCACTATTATAAAAAAGAAAAAGAAGAAAATTTATTCATTTTTTAATCGTTTCGAAATTGATTCCGGCCTCGATGGCGGTGCGATCCATTTATCATAAAAGTGTCAGATACATAAAATAATGCGAAAAACGAGACTTTGTCCAAAATAAACAATGAATAAATATTTATTGACTAATACTAATGCCATATAACCCGATATTAACACAGGAAATACAGAATCTTGTCATCGTTTGATGGCCAAAACACCAAAAATTGTTAAAATAACGTTCCAAAACATGATTTTCCATTAAATTTTCATACTTTAATACAATGACAGAATCGAATGCGCACTAATACAATGACAGGATCGAAAGTAACGAATTCGAAAACTGATTACAAGATATTAACCGTGCGCACTAATACAATGACATAACCGAATGTAACGAATTCGATTACTGTCTGACATTGATGAAGATGTGTAGTCCTATATGCTGACCATTTCAAGAGGGAGCATAGATATATTAAATGTATAAGCTTTTGCACAAACGTCTAGAAATTTGAATGAAGTCGATCTCATTTATGATAAATTTGTTGATATGCGGAGCAAACATGATGAGGTTGATGCGAAGTTTTTTGTGGAGAGGGCGGCTCTAGAAGCCAAGTATCAGCAGTTGTACCAACCACTGTACTCAATGTACTAATTTGATAGTACTCTTGCTACATGGATGCTAGCTAGTATTAACTAGGCCAACCACGTTTATTTTCGTACGCAACCGCAGAGGTATGAAATTTTCACCGATGCTACTGAAGTTGCTGCTAATGAAGCATCAACAGAGAGGGTGAAAAAGCTCCTTTGTGCACTTCCTTAGTTTGATAATTGGATGTTTCTCGCCGGCAACATTATGCAGTCTTGACAATAGAACGATATTCTTTGGTTGAATTTGCCTAGAAAAATCTGCACATAAAATTTTTAATTAATTAAAATCAATAACCAGGTAAGAATAGTTTTCCTTCATACAATCTTTGATAGATCTATATGCCCATGTTAGTAAATTGCTTTTCAGCCCAAATTTATTTCAAATTATCGGAGTATGGAAACTTGAATAATAAATAATTATAGATCTATTTAATTCCTCTCAGTTTTTCAGAGGAATAGTAGATGTATTGATCAAATTTCTAAATCTTCGTGGTCTTCCAATTAAAAAAAGTGAGAGTTGAGACAATACCTTTCTCAATGCATTTTGTCTGGTGAGTTGAAGGGATTTATCTTCGCAGGATCTTTCTTCTCTTCCATATGGCATCTCTCTACATGTAGACAAATAATGATTGAAATAGCCACTGAGTTGAAGCATTTTCATTTACGTTTATATAATGTCATGGAGAGTTCATTAATTGAATTAAAGTGGCAATGATAGCTGGATCTTGAAAATTATAACTTACAAATAGCATGGACGCAATGATAGCGAAGGGAAAAACAAGAAAAACCAAACAGCGAAGCAAAGGGCAACTGAAATCTTCAAATCTCCCAGAAAAATTGCCCGAAATTTCTTAAAATTGGGAGGTTGAATTGGAAGAATTACACAAAATTATAATATTGAGGAGATTTGAAGGAGAGAGAGTAGCGAGCGGCGTTAGAAATTGGAAATGGAAAAATAGGGTTTATATCCTTTTATATAGTAATTAAGCTAAATATTAGGGTTGATACATGCGTTGCCGCACTAACTTAAAAATTTCGGTAATACAAGCAAATACTATATTTGGGCCTTAAGTTTTTGCTCTTAAGACACCCATCTTTCTCATATTAGTGAAAGCCCAACTTTCTTATTCTTTATAAGCATAAGATAGTTTCCAATTTTTCATTCTTTCAATTCCAAAAAACCTAACTTCTACAAACAGTAGCTTGGTCTGGTAGTGCCAGGGGCTAGACTTGTTAGGAAGAATCACGGTTCGATTCTCCACAAGCCCATTGGGAGGAGTTTAAAACCTTAACCCCGGGACCCGCTCCGAAACCGGATTTAGTCGGCCCAGTGGGTTCGGAAACCTGTTGGTTATAACTAAAAAAAAAAAAAACTAACTTCTCGTTTTTTTTTTCTTTTAGGATCTTAAACTAAATGCGCTCTTCCTTAGCACAAATTCCTTCTCCTATCTCTGCATGTTCTATTTGATTTCAGTATAATCTCTACTGCCATTCTCGCTTTCCATTTTTGAAACAGATATCTCATTATGGATGGGAATCAAGGATCATCACAAAGAATCATGAGCTATGAATTTATAACCCATTTGTTTTCGATTTTCATATTTCGTTGTTTTTGTTTTGAATTTTTAACTTAATCACAGGGACAATTAAGATCACGTTCACAGTCTGAAGAGCATTCTATTGATCATACGAAGAAGCGGTCAAGAGTTGAGGCGATGAAATCGTTCTTTTTTTTTTTTATAAAGCTCTTTCCAGTCCTTTTTCCTTTGTTTTGTATTTTTTATTATGAATCTAAATGGTTAATATTATAGCATTATACGCAGTGACGGATCCAGGAATTTACATAAGGGGGGGCGACTTTATTAGTTAAAAAAAGTTTCCGCATCTAATAAAATACATGTTAGGAAACCGTGGGAAAACGCGTAAATAATAAAAATATAGGGGTATATCTATAAATAAAAAATTTAAAATTTTCATTAATATATTTTTATCATCTTGCATAAACTAGTGAAAAATATACATTTAAAATAAATTTATCAATTAATTGACAAAACATAAAACAATTATATCATAAATAATAACAAATTTAAAACATTAAACATGAAAAACATAACATATCAACTTCAATAATTCAAAAAGTTCCATAAGATAAGTAATAAAATCAAGATTAATATAAAATACTAATCCATGAAAAAAATTATAAATTTCAATTTTTACTAATTAGTCTAGTAACGGCCATGTGTAACACTGCAATATAGACACCACATTTTCTCAATATGCTATTGCCG
>CAOJBI010936472.1:0-10185 GCA_948277035.1 Euphorbia corollata | reverse complement strand
GCAGAAACAAATTCTCTCAAAAAGCAAAACTCTTTTCTCTCATTTCTATTTTCGGCAGAAGCTCCCAAAACACATATTTCAACTTTTTAACACCTGATTTCACAATCAAACTCAGGTTCCTGACCGATCCTAGCTCGGTTTTCCATTCCGTTCCGACGAACATTAGTTACGAGTTCAATTTTCGACCGACTTTAGTCACGAGTCTGTCCGAATACACCCCAAAATCAGTCAGTTATCACAGTTTTATTCGGTTCCAACCGGCTTTCGCGGACCCCTGTACGAATTTAACAGGTAAACCCGAGGATCGAATCACTTTAACAAAAATCTCTACTTTATTTTTATATACTTTTGAGCATTTTTAATAAGTTATTGCAATATTATATTTGTGTTATATTAATTTTTACTGACTTTTACTAACTGGTTTATTGTTTATTTCTGATAAAAATTTATTCGGACGTATAAATGGGATCGGAAAAAAAATACCCGCGGCCATGAAATGGGGGCCGAAATTTCCACATGCCTTAACAATATTTATATGTTGATTTTTGCGTTTATTTCGAGTATTTATTTATTTAATTAAGCGGTTTGTAATTTAATTTATTTTTCTGCAATATTTGTAATAACTAACCCATTGAAAAATAATAATAAAAATACTAACAACTAACTGAATGTATGGTTTAATTCCGCACCAATGTATGATTTTATATTTCGATTGAATATTTGCGAAAAATAATGACATTAACATTAATATTAATATATATGTGAAATAAAAAATGTTTAGTGTATTTAGGATAATAAATTAAAATTTGTTATAAAGAAAATATAAAAATTTGAAACAAATACGCTAGTAACAATTTTATTCCGAACTCAGAATCTCATTTTCATCGGTATAAAATCCTACTCGGATCAGTATACCACAATTCCCGGTGGAGCTGAACCGGGTGGCGACTCTAGTTTTCTTTTAAACGGGATTTCCGAAACCCGTAATTTGTTTAATTTGTAAATTACGAATTAATTGTGTTAAACTTATCACATAATTAAATAAGTACCCTTTTTTAGTAAATGATCAAATTTATTAAATTTTGTTTATACCAAGTATAAAGCTCCATCCTTTTTACAAAAACCTCCATAATTATTTGATAAAGAAGTTTGTTTATAACTTGATTAAAATGAATTTAGGAATGTATGTTAGTTAAAAAAAACCTGAACATTAACTTTTGCATGAATATTCTTTTAACTTAAGGTTTTATACCAAGTATAAAAATAACAACTCAGTCATAAAATCAACATCACTTAATATTTTGTCTACCCGATTTTAACAATCAATTTATTAAACTTTCCGATTCATAAATCACTGCACTTTCTAAGCATCCATCCATCTTTCAACGCACGATCTTATAAAAACCCCGCCCGCTCACAACGGCTATATCCAGGATATTACTAACTTCGTTGCTGAGATGTCATACGTGTTATCGCACCAGCTGACTATGCGCGAGAGTGATTGGGCAGGGGAGACGAGGAGGAGGCCTCGACGTTGATTCTTATTTGGACCTTTATGCACTATGTATGATATAGAAAAATGAACGAACTTTATGTATGAAAATGCATGATTTTATATATGAAATGTGTGATTTTATGTATGAAAATGCACGATTTTTTTTTAAAACTGCAACGGCGCCCGGGCGCCGTCTTGGCACCGTTGCGCCGTCACGGCACATGGGCGCCAGTGACGACGTCTAGCAGGTCGAAAATGGCTATAAAAAGGCTGAAAATCTATTTTTTTCACTCATTCTTTTATTTTTCTAGCATAATGAATCCTTCCTTCAACCAAAACATGCATCTTTGGACAAAAGGCCATTTCAAGATTGAAAAGATCAATCTAGGATGATATGGCCTTGCCCCAGCCATCACAGTCAGGGGAGTTACTGTTGACTACGACTTCCTCCGCGTTTGCGTTCACTTATGGGATCCTAAAGCTCATGTTTTTCGCTTCAGAGCTGACTGGTCGGAGATGTGTTCTCTTTTTGAGGAATTCTGTTCAATTATTGGGTGCGATCCTAATGGCCCACTCATTCGCAATGAGCTTCGAGTAGGTAACTTTCGCTGCTTCGCAAGTTTATTTAGCTTTTCTTATCCTAAAGCCAAAGGAATGATTGTGGATAATCGGAAAGCTTTGCTTCCTGTCTTATTGATGAGTTCCTTGAACCGGAACTGGATAACCCTGACCAGATGCTTTATCGTTGGAGGGCTTTTGTGTTCTGCTTGGTAGTCGGATTGCTCTTCAATAGGGATCCTGGGTTTGGTGATTTGTCACTTTGTCCTTTGATTAGTCAAATGGAGACAGGGCATTGCATTAGAGGGCTTGTATTGGCAGAGACGATTCGAAGCCTTGATCGAGCATCTTTGGGCTTTGAAGAATGGATAGTCACTCCTATTATTTTACATGTTTTCCTTCTTCCTTCTTCTTTTCTTTTTAATTCTTCTTCTTCTTCTTCTTCTTCTTCTTCTTCTTCTACATCAACTAATAGAAATAATCAATTAGATTTAGATGAAGTACCATTTTAAGGTTGTGGCTCCTGTTCTTGGAACCAGTTACAACCCTTCTCAATATCGGATGCGGAGGTCCTGCATTACCATGGGATCTACAGATGCTTGAACTTTCTGGCTGTTGCAGCTTAGCTCCAAGGACATTTTGTGGTACATTTCCTGGTACCAAATGAGTTGTATTTTTTCGTCAAGCCACGGTCATACTCACGTATACTTGTTGGGCTTTACCTATATCACTTGGTATAGTGCTACTCGAGTTCAGAGACAGATGGGTGCTGACCAAACTATTCCTATTCTCGATGAGATCCATTTTGATGCCCCCATCACTACAAGAGTTGTCAAGGCGGTCTTGAGTGCTTGGACTAGAGATTATCGCTTAGTGCATCCCATTCCATATCCGACTTTGGTGCAGACTTTGCCAGAATATCAGAACTGACTGAGGGCCGATGTGTGGCCATTGAGAGACCGAGGAGAATAGCTTTGCTACGACAAATTGAAGGATGGGATAGAGATGAGGAAGAGGAACCGTCTGCGGAGGAGACAGCTCCAAAAGTGGCTTTTGGAGCCGATGAAGTAGAGGTGGCTTCGCCAGAAAGGGAATATGCCCCTAGAAGGAAGAGGGTCACTTGAGTTTAGCTTTTAGCTAGGATTTTTGGCCTTTGTGGCTGTGAATTTTGCTTTCATTTTAGAAAACTTTCGAGAATTGTTTCCTAAAGAATTCATGAATAAAATGGGTGTTTGGCTATAAATGGAAACGTGTGAATTTTGGATGTGTGAAATTTTGGAGATTCTTTTATCTCGGCTATGCTTAACATGTGATGAAAATAAGCTTTAATTTCAATTCTCTAAATTCTCAAGCACCACTTTTAGCCCTAATTTTTGCCTAACCGCATTTTCAGGTTTTCAGCTAGCGAGCTTCCCTAATTTTTACTTAAGCCGCCCTTTCAGGTTTTCAACTTAACGGGAAATTTTTTTTTATTTAGCTCTAATTTTTGCCTAACCGCCCTTTCAGGTTTTCAATTAGCGAGCTTCCCCATTTTTGCCTAAGCCGCCCTTTTCGGGTTTTCATCTTAGCGGGATTTTTTTTAACTTATTATTGGCAAAGATTTATTCACTATGCATAATACCGCTTGACCTGGTCTAGATTGCATGGACTCTTGAATTCCAAACCATCTAAATCAGTAAGGATGGCGGCTCCACCGGATAAGATTTTCTTCAATAGGTAAGGACCTGCCCAATGAGGACGGAACTTGCCCCTTGGATCTATAACTGGTGCTCGAATTTCCTTCAAAACTAAACACCCTTCTTCCAACTTCCGGTCTTTAACTTTCTTGTTGAAATGTTTCGCCATTCTGACCTGATAGCTCCGAGCTTGGTCCAAAGCACACAGTCTCCTTTTGTCCATGTTTCGCCATGCGGACTGTTGTCGGTGATGATTTCAAATGGTGTTCCATACCGACAGAGGATGTTTGTTTTCACAAAGTCTGCCACTTTCTTGGCTGTCAAGACTGAAAATGATTCAACTTCAACCCACTTAGTGAAATAGTCCACTGCTACCTAAATGAATTAGTGTCCATTAGACGCCTTCGGATGGATTTGTCCAATTATATCGATTCCCCATGTAGCGAAGGGCCATGGAGAAGTGATGGGATTTAATTCGACCGGCAAGCATTTTTGAAGCTTAGCGAAAATCTGACATTGATGACATTTTCACATGAAGTCAACGCAGTCTATATTCATGGTGGTCCAATAATAACCCATATTTGAGATCTTTCTGGTCGTGGCCATTCCATGCATATGAGGTCCTTCTCCTCCTCCGTGGATCATTTCCATCAACTTCTGAGCTTCTGATTCATCCACGCACCTTAGAAGTATGCCATTCCACCCTCTCTTATAAAGGATATCCGCATTCATCACATAGCTTGTAGCTAGTTGTCGAATAGTCCTTTGGTCCGTTTTTGACGATCCAATCGGATATTCCTCATTTTTGAGATAATTTTGAATATCCCAAAACCAAGGCTTTTCTTCGACCAACTGCATTACATGGGCTGGTTGCTTGTGCAACTGTATCCTTAACGGTCTAGTGGGTCTTCCTTCGGGGACACTAACCATTGAGGCTAGGGTAGCTAGCGCATCGGCAAATTGATTCTTGGCTCTAGTGAGGTATTCGAATGTCAAATCCTTAAACTGTTGGGCTAATTCGTCTAGACGTTCCAAGTAAGGGATCAAACGTTCCTCCTTTATCTTCCATTTTCACAAGGCTTGAGATACAATGAGTATCGAGTCCCCGAAAACCTTGAGGTTCAAAATGCCGAATTCAAGGGCTGCTTCTAACCCACTCATGCAAGGTTCATACTCCGCCTCGTTGTTCGTACAACTGAAGCCTAACTTTATGGATATTGGGATGTATTCGCCCCAAGGAGTTTTGAATACTACCCCAACCCCATTACCGTGATAGTTAGATGCTCCGTCGAAGTACATCTCCCAAACTTCCTTCTCAACATCTAAGATGTCTCCATCTGGGAATTCTGCCTCCGGCAATTGATCTTCTACTGGCAATTCCGCTAGTTGATCTGCTATTGCCCCTCCTTTTACCGCTTTTCGGTTAATGAACTTTAGGTCAAAGGATGAGAAAACTTCCACCCACTTAGCCATTTTTCTATCAAGAACCGGCCTCTCCATAAGGAATTTCAAGGGGCTCATTTCAGCAATGACATAAGTTGTGTACGAAGACAGATAATGCTGTAATTTCATACACGCCCAGAATAATGCTAGGCATATCTTTTCCGTCTTACTATACTTTGTTTCATATTCAAGCATCCTTTTACTTAAATAATAGATGGTATTTTCTACTTTCGTATCCTCGGCTTCTTGCACCAACATTGCCCCCATAGCTTTTTCAGTGATAGACAAGTACAAGGAATATTCTCGATGTTGCACCGAAAAGACATTTCGCTGGGTTTAGCTTTAGGTTGAACTTTCGAAGTGTAAGGAAGAACTTCTCAAGCGCTTCCAAATGAATTTCCGGTGTCCTCGACTTGACTATCATGTCGTCCACATACACTTCCACTTCTTTATGGATCATGTCATGGAAGACTGTTGTGGCCATTCTTTGGTATGTTGCCCTAGCGTTCTTCAAGCCAAAAGGCATGACTCGATAACAAAAGGTGCCCTACTCTATGATGAAGGATGTCTTCTCTTTATCGGGCCCATACATCTGAATTTGATTGTAACCGGTGGCAAGATCGGTCAAGGAGACCATTTCGTGTCCTGCCATTCGATCTATTAACAAATCGATATGGGGTAGTGGGAAATCATCCTTTGGACAAGCATTATTTAAGTCCCGGTAGTTAACACACATCCTGACCTTTCCATCCTTCTTCGAAACCGGCACAATGTTCGCTAAACACTTCGGATAGGTAATCGGTTCTATGAAGTTCGCTTCAAGTTGCTTCGCAATCTCATCCTTAATCTTCAAAGACCATTCCGGCTTCATCCTTCGTAGCTTTTGCTTGACGGGTGAGGCCCCGGGAATAAGTGGAATCCTATGTACCACTACACTTGGGTCAATTCTCGTGACGTTCGTTGGTTTCTTCATGAAACAGTCCTTGAACCTCAACAAACATTCTGCTATTTTATCGCGATTAACACATTCATATGCAATGCAAGTAAATTGGTTTTCTTTGCCAATAATTATTTTTTCGTTTTCATTTATTTCATTTATTTCTTTTTCTTTATTTTTATTAAGCGATGCTTGAAAATTAAGAGAATCGAAATAGCCAAAATGATTGGAATTCTTATTGAAAAATGAGGGAATATCCTCGGAAATTACAGCAGGAATAGAGTCTAGAGTTTTGTTCTTAGACTCAAAAAAAAAAAAACACTAGATCCTAAAGCTAAGCTACGGTCACTAGGGATAGGGTGAGTGATTGTCGCAGCAAAGCCTTCCTTCTCCATGCTCTAGTTGGCCAAATGGTCCTCAGCTGGCTTGATCAAGCTGGTGAAGTCTTCTACCTCATCAGTGTCCAGAATCATAGCAACTTCCTCAAAGAGATTTGGTTGCATAAATTCCTCCATCTCTTGCTTATCAGCATCTTCGTCTTCTTTAGCCCAAAAGTCATTCAAGAAAACATCGAAGTTTGACTGATGCTTTATAGCTTTAACGGAGTAGTCAATCTCATAACATGGTGTTTGTCCTTCTTTACAGAAAAACTATTGATTGAGCCGATGTGGAGGGCCTTGATCTTCCCATCTCTGCGGCGTCCTCTTCTCACTGCACCCAATTCCTCACTTGTGGGTTCATATCCCAAACCAAATGTGCCGGGGTTTGTTGGTATCTCCTAAGCTTGTATTGGCCACGTCTTCTTTCCTGACCTTGCCATATTCATTCCTGGCAAATAGGACATGTTCATCAACATCTTTGTTGGACAGTCAATTGAGAAGGTCCCAAAATCATAAGGAATGATTGGAGCCTTTGTAGTTGTTCCTTCGATGCATTAAACAGTGTCATATTCAAAGGCCGAAAGTTCAAAGCCAACCTGTTCGGGATTGACTTCATAAAGAGGTTGATCCTTAACCTTTTTGTAGGTTGCATAATCATCCCCTTTTATAGTGACAATTTTCCCATCATAGGGGAATTTCACCTTTTGATGAACAGAATATGGAACTGCCTTGTGCTGATGTATCCACGGCCTTCCAAGGAGGAGATCGAAGCTCGTGGGTATGTCGATGACTTGAAAAGATGTCTTCACTGTCACTGGCCCAATGTCTACTTCTAGAGTAGCGATTCCCAACACTTCGCGCCGAGTGCTATCATAAGCCCTAACGATCTAATCGGATGGGGTTAGATCTTTCATCTCTATTCCAAAACAGCTTGCCACTCTTAGAGGACAAACATTCAAAGCCGACCCATTATCAATGAGAACCATGGGTATAGCCTTGTTCATTGCTTGGACCGTTATGAACAAAGGGTCATTGTACCCTTGCTTGGGTAGGTCCTTATCGGAGAACCGAATCCCTTGAGCCTTTGCACCTTGAGTCAAAGTGGCAACGAGTGATTTGGGAGTCACATCCACTGGTATTTCAAGCCGTCCTAAAGCCTCATTTAATACAGTGCGGTGTTCGAGTGAGGAAGCAAGGAGCTCCCAAATCGACACCTTCGCTTGTGTATTTTTCAATTGGGTTAGGACGGGGTCCTCCTTCGGAGCGGGCGTCTTTCCATAAGGTTCCTTCCTTAGCTTAGCTAAATCAATAGGTTCCCTTGTAGCTTGCCTTATTGAAGATTGCCTCATTGGCTGCACTAGCTACATTTATCTTCCACTTCGGGTGATGGCCACTATTTCTTGGGCCATGTCATTAAGGTCCAAAACACAGATGTCATTTATCTCAAGGAAAAGCTCGAAAGGATCAAGCCCACCTTTTCCACAAGTGATGGCATTGACTCCGTGATTTGGGAGAGGATTCACATTCATGTTGGGCCGGTTTACCGGGATGATGGTTCCGTTGTCAACCAAGTCTTGGATCTTGTTCTTCAAGGTCCAACAGTTCTCCATTTTGTGACCTGCCCCTTGATGGTAGTCACAATACTCATTAGTCCGAAAATTGCAAGGTATAGGTTTGGGGAGAGGGCGAGCTTCCAATGGCTGCAAGTAGTTAGCCTTAACGGCTACTTGGAAGACCTTAGTGATAGGTATCCCAAGTTCGGTGTACTGGCGCCGGGACTTCTCTTCTCTTTTCCCGGTCATATCACTTACACGTAAAGGATTTGTGGGAGTGATATTGGCAATCTCATTTGCACTATTGTGAGCTTGGCTCGGTTTCTTGTACTTGGAAGACTCTTTTTTGAGTCGCCCAGTCTGAATCAGATCTTCAATCTTGTTTACGGTCGCAATGAGCGACTGGAATGTCGGAAGATACTGAGTTTGCAGGAGGTTCTGATAAGTTGGTAGCAAATTTTTTACTATGATGTCCACATGTTCTTGTTCAGATGGACGGTTGATCATTTGAGCTGCCTTAGCCCTCCACCTCGTAAGGAACGAGGAAAAGGGCTCGCTAGCGTTTTGCTTAGTGGTCTCCAACTCCCTTCGAGTCACACCTACCTCGATGTTGTAGTGATACTGGGTGTTGAAAACGTTGCAAATATCCTCCCAAGTTTTGATCTTGGTTAAATCAAGGCTCATGAACCATTTCAGAGCCGCTCCAGCGAGTGATTGTTGGAACAGTTGAGCAAGGAGCTCACTGTCCAAACCATGTGGGTTGAGAGCGCCCACATACATCTTCAGATGTGTTTTGGGATAAGTAGTCCCATCAAACTTGTCCATGCTTGGCATGTGAAACTTTGGGGGTAATCTAGATTTGGGGAACAACGATAATGAATCAAGGTCCACCCCATCCTTATTGACTTTTATGGCAGCCAATGATTTTTCCAACATCTCGAGCCTCTCCTTCAACTTTTGGGTTTCAGGATTGGTCTCGTTACTCGAACCATCTTCCTCCATATCAATGGGCCCCTTGTTAGGAACCGGACCTTTCCCTTATCAGCCTTAAATTTAGCAGTTAGCCTAGCCTCTTAAATAGCTAAGGCGTGGGCCATCTTAGCTTCAAAGTCAGCGGCTTGTTTCTCCAAGAGTTCACGGATGTCATCTATGTTGAGTTGATGACGTAGGTTGAGCTGTAGTCTTCTTGCGTGTCTGCTTGATGTAAACCTGCAAGGGTTGAGCCGTTAAATGATTATGGCCTAGGGCAATGTCCTATGCATGAAGGATTCATAATGTCAAAAGTTTATTACTTCGTTTAATTTAAGCGTGATTATGTCATGTATGCTTCATGAATGATTCATGTATGAATGCACATCAAAAACATTTCAATGTTATGCTCCATCATTCGGGTTACCTGTCCTATTGGGAAAGGTTCTAAACTCATGAAAAATAGAAAAGGCTTATAGGGACCCTTGAATCTTGAGCAACGAGATACCTAACCACATGTGAAACAATGAGTTTCGCGTGGGTCCAACAGTACGTGTTGCATCATGGGCCAATTCCAAAAAGATTGGATTGGTTTGCGATAACAAGGAGGACGCTTTCATTGTCCGCCGCCATAATCAAAGAGACTTGCCGGTCAAGCGCTACTTGCTATCCAGACTCAAAACTTTGAGACAGAGAGAGAAGAAATTCATTTGAAAACATTCTTTTGACGAGAAAAAGATTCTCACATTAATCAAACAATGCCCAATTAAATTTATTTTAGTCCAATTTATTCAGTTCAAGTGAATTCCAAACCAAAACATCATCCATGAGAAGATGTTTGGTTTAAGCAAAGGTACCCTGCAAAACAATGTTAGTCCAAATACATCAATAGTATTCCACTTGAGACAAGGAGTCCCCAGCAGAGTCGCCAAATTGTGAACCAGGAGCTCACTGGTTTTGTACCAAGATAGGCCTCTTAAGGAAGCCTAATGTGATAGAGTCGCCACATAATTCAATTTTTAAAGGTCAATTCAGAAAACCCTAAAAGTGTAACCAGAGAAGGGCTCGGGGAACATGTCATGATTTATGATTGGACTAAATGAAAGCAGGGGAAAAGATGCTTTTTGGAGATTTGACTTGAAACCCGTAATTAATTTACAGATTGGCCTACATA
>CAOJBI010935878.1:0-10367 GCA_948277035.1 Euphorbia corollata | reverse complement strand
GCAGTTTGGACTTTCTGCTATGATTGCTTAAAATTTCCAGCTCTAGGAAATTCTAGGGGTCTTCACCAAGTTTGAAACTGCTGCTTCTCGCTCTTTTTACTGATATTGCTTTAAGTAGCCATTGTGAATCAAACTTGTACTGGACTCTAAATTCTTCTATATGCTATGATTTGAATCTATGCATTTAGAGATATAAAGCTCTTCAGTGTCTAATAGAATCAATCTGTTGAGACAAAGGATTAATTCATTGAGAGACAAAACCTTGCTGCTTAAATTTGGCTGAAATTTGTTGTGAGAGAGAGCTGTGCAAGTTTGCTACATGTCTTCTTCCAATTTATTTGGTACTCTAACATCTACCAATGCACATGGCTTGAAATGGAGCGTGAAAATTTTCATCCGTTGACCTTGCACTATAACGTGTTTCTCCAAACAGTCGTACTACAGCTTTTCATCTTTTTTCATGGAATATTTCTTATTACAGTTTGTCTTCTTTTGCCATCAACATTAATTTTTTCAAAACATAACTTGGATATAATATTCATTGACGGATCTAGATTAAAAGCACACGGTGTTAAAATGACTCGGTATACGTATAATGACACATTAAATATTGAGTTGTTGTAAACATGGTTCGTCTGACCTAATGATGAGCTAATATCTTTCTACAAGACCTTAGATCTAGAACTATATTAAACACGAGCTTGAGAAACCTTTCTAGTATAGGATTTCTAAAGAGCTAAACCCTAAGTGTGAAGACTAATTGATAAACTCATCTTACCCAAAATTGAGTCAGTCAACTACCTTAGGATCCAGAATCTCTAACCACCTCAACATGAGTCAATTGATTCATATTAATATCACTCGATCGATTATTGAAGGATCCAAAAACTCTAACCGCTTAATTCAAATAATCAACTACCTTTGCTGACAACTAGTTGATCGACTCATACGGGTGTCAAAATATTAGAAACCAGTAAATAACTCATCAGATTTACGAAAGTAGTCAATCGACTCATATTCCCTCAAAAGTAGTTGATCAACCCCTTTTTCAAAAATAAGACACGTGTCTCTACCACGTCCAAATCCTTTTCTAATTATTCAAAAATCTCTTATAAAACCCTGGCTATACCTAGTATAGCTTACACTCTTCAACATATATTTTCCTACGTTGTGGTCACAAACCTGCCCAACTACGATCAACTTTGAAGCCCTATAGTCATATCATTGCAAAGGTCCTACCCAACTACAATCAATTTTGAAGCCCTATAGTTACAGCACCACTAAGGCTCCGCCCAACTACAATCAATTCTGAAGCCCTATAGTTATAGCACCACTAAGGCTCCGCAATACCCGAAGGAAAGTAAATCCTAGCATACATCTAACCTAAACTACCTACATCCACAAAGGTTATAACAATTGCTATTTCACATCACAAGCATATATGATAATATGGTGATATTTCATGATCTTTTGATCTATCCTAACTAAAATCTTAAGGTTTGGATGCTTAAAGTGTGGTATATGTGATTGTGGAGACTATGAACTCAAAGAATCACAAGTTGTCTTCCTACTTGCTAGCTCTTCTTCTCTAAGCTTCTCTCTGCTCTATTTTCATCCTCTTCCCCTCTCTTTGGCAGAAAATCCTTGTTTTATAGATCTTCCTTCAATTCAAAAGTCAAGATCCAATATCCAACCACTTTTCATCCATACCTCCACTAACTCTACCAATGAAAGCCTCAACATGGCCTTGTTAGCTGTAAAAGCCAATGGAGGATGGGCTCTAAACCATGCTTGGTGGGGTTTTTTCCCTTCTTCAATAAAAAAATTGCAAGTTGTCAAACATGTGCAGGCTTCAAAACTTGATGTTGCTAACGACATCAGGTTCTAGGCCTGACTTAGGCTGGATTTTGGTTCCAAGACCGGGCTTTTGGATTTTTTTTTGGTAAAATGTTTAAAATCAATGCAAAGAGCTTCTTCTAGATGAATATGAAGTCTTATCAAAATAAAAGACTAATAAGGAAAGTAAAATTAAGGCTTCATCATCCTTCTTGTAAGGGGAGTGAAAATCCCGTGCTCGTAGGCTGCTCCTCGTGTGACCACTGCTGATGAGTAATCAGTATGGTCCTACAAAAGAAGAGCTGCAGGATGATACATGATACCTGAATAGTAATGGTTGGCACTTCTCGGGATGTGACACGAGCTTTCGTTAGGCGTCGTATCACTTGATGATTGTTTTGTCCTACAGTCAAGATTTAACCCCTTGTGGGATGAAAGGCCACTTTGTTCTTTGGCCTTTAATGAAGTAGGCATTGGTACGCATGGAATGGGACACTATCCTTCTTTATGTTGGTGACATGTGGTACTAACATCTCCTTGATTCATGTCAGCTCCTTGTGGAGGTAGCATCACCTAAATGTGCATTTGTCTTTTACCTAGTAATATGATATGGTGAGTATGCATGTACATATGGATGATTTTATGCATGAACAATATAAATGATATGATGCATGTCTGTTTGTTACGGGCATTGCTAAACATGGTGCATTGGACTCGGCTAGTCGTATAAATTTTATTATGTGTGAAGCTCTCCAGGTGTTTTCGGATATATACCGTCTTGCATTGGTGTGTGGTTGCCCCTAGGAATTATCTTTACAAGCATTTCATGAGTCCTTTGGAATGATGGTGGACGTGGGTCCGAGTCAAAGTTTGATTTTATGATTGGACCATAGGCGGGTTCGAAGCCCTAATCTAATTTGGATGAGTTGTTAACTTTGTTTGGTGTTCATATTCTCCTTTGGTATGGATGATTGATATTGACATTGATCACAACCCATGTGGTTGATGTCCTTGGCTCAAGAGTAGACTAATGATGTCCTTTCCTATTTCTAGAATGAGGTGATGAATTTGATATTTCTTTATCTTAAGTTTTTTGCCAGGATTATCCTTTTCAGATTTTTAGCCTATTTTAGTTATGACGTGATGAAATGCTTACTGGTGATATCTTACGATTTGGCACGCATGCATTCAAGATAATCATATACATAAGGATTCAGCAAAGATGATAATTATTCAATGATGAACTCAACTTGGGTACAAATGTTTCAAATTATTGGACTCCTGCCACTAATTAGCCCTTTCAGATTTTCTAATTATTATGCTTCCTGTTTTCTCTCGACCTCCTAAGTTTTTCCTAAGCCGCTCTTTTCGGGTTTTCAACTCAACAGACTCTTTGTTTGTATTTTGTAAAGAAATACCTTAAATTTTGCTCAACCAACAGAGTGTTAATTGATGGGCCAATTTATATATTTTTTATGGGTACTGATTTTTACCTAATTTATTTTTTTCACCTAAACGTGGTAGCATTTCAACCAGTATTGGTTGATCTGATTGAAAAATTTGTTGTTGTCCATGTTTATGACTTGCTCCTTTACCATCTGCAGTATTCGCATTTTAGAGGTTTTGACCATTTTAAGAATGAATCACCCTCTTTCAAGGATTTTTCCTCGTACTGTTCTAGTTATTATTTGGTGGTATCTTGGGATCACAAATGGTAACTTTTTTACCATTTGTTGACCGCTCTTGATGGCTTCAGGTGTATATGGTGAGAAGTGATGATGCTCGATACCATATATTTGCTCTAACAATAAAAAATAGAATGTGTCATCTATCGAGAACCTATGACTTCAAAACCGATGGGTGTATAAGATATGGCTTGATTCCATACAAGTACTATCCATTGGTGCTTCTTTAATGACCAGCTCCCAAATGACAGTGAGTTGTATAATGAAGTAGTTGATGCACTGAAAGGATCCGAAGATAGATCTTACCACTCTTTTACATCTTTGGTGTTAGCCTTATGTTGGTCATCCACGATGAGTGTTTAACCCTTCGAGGAACATAGCTTCAAGTTTGCTTTTGGCCCAATATGGTCTACATTGATGATCTCGTTGTTGATTCGTAGAAAAAGGCAAACGTTACATTTTACTTTTTCAAGAGTCAAATCATTTAAACTATTTTAGACGATTAATTTGTACCCAAAATAATTTCATGCAAAGATGTGTCATATATGCCAAAAATATTATACGCATGTTCATAAAAATGCACGGCATCAAGTGAAAAGATATTTAGTGCATTCAATGATTCAAAAGTCTCATAGGCAGAGTTATTAATATCAAAAGAGTTTGAAAGGCTAACTATTACATCATTTGCATTGTCATCCTCCACAGGCGGAGGGTCTTCTTTTGCAGCAGCCATATTATGAACTACTGTCTACTCATCTTTGAAAGAAGATGAGTCAAAGTTATCCTTCTGGTTTCAGTATTTACTAGAAGACTGCCCCAGAAGCATATCCATTTTCTCTATCCTCTCAAGCATTTCTGCCCTAACATAGACATCATTATAGGAGGTGAACGTGTCTGCCTCTAATCTCTTCCTGTAAGCTAGTAGTGCTCTGTCCAGAAGTTTCATGATCATTTTTAACAAGCTAAGTCGATCCTTCAATAATACTTGGGTAGGCATTCATATGCTATAGTAAGGCTTGAATAACTCCTCGGGCTTTTTCTTGATAGCTTCGAGGTTTAGCATAGTAGTCTTCATCTTAAAATTGAAGCCATACTGCTCTATCAATGTCTCTAATAGGTTCTTCCAATCATGAGCCACTTCCGAAGGTAAGTTATTGTACCATTCATTGGCTGGTACCCCCAATGTGATAATAAATATTTTGGCCATGAGTTTTTTGCTGATCTTCAAAGCTCTCATCATAGATAGTTAGTCAAGTGAGATCAGTGATCTTCATCACCTCTATATTTCTCTAAATCCGGCATGACAAAGTTGTAAGGAAGCTATTCTTCTTCTTGTGCAATAGGTTTCTCAGGGTGAGAACTTGGTTGAAGATCGGATAATAGAGAAGCATGTGTGGCTAAGAATTGTTGCCACAAATCTACCAAGTTAGGTAGTAGATATTTAGGGATCATTCCTTAGTCTTCGACTCGAATCTAGACTGAGGAGGAGGCATGGGTGCTGATGTTTGTTGATTGAATTGCCCCTACGAGAGAGAAGTACCCCTAGGGATGATTGTGAATTCGGGAGCAGGCAAAGCTTGACTCATCGTTGAATATTGAGAAGGCTAGGTAGTAAAGTTTGGCCCCGTATTGAGAAAGGGTGAAGTACTTTAATTAGAAGGAATCACCGGCTGTGAGGTAAGGCTTTGGGTCGGTGGGATTAAAATTGATAAAGGTTTGATTGATTGTCCCTGAACCGTCTAATTCTACAGTTGTGTTGTTTTGAAAACATTCGACGTCACTAATCCTGGCTGACTGTTTCCTCCAGAAGTTTGGCCCGCCTGAAACTAATCAAATTGCCCCTACCCTTGAGTGAGTGGGTACTAATTAGTTGGCTCATTATCCGATTGCATCCCTCTTCCTTTGAACTGAAAGATGTTAACGGGATGAGTAGAAGGGGTGCCCGAGGACAAGTGGACATTCGGGGCAGAAACTGGCCTCCGCATCCTCAGTTGGCTAGCAGTAGTTTCTCGTTGTAGGCGTCCAACAATTTCAGATCAAAGTGACGATCCGAAGTGTGCCCTTCTTGCTGACAGACGTGGTATTGTAATACTTGCGTAAAATAATCATTGTAAAAGATAATGTCCAGCACGTTGGTCAACTCAGGATTAAGCAGAGGAGGCGGTTGAACGAACTACTCCTCTTGATTGGCATGCTCATTGATCTGGTGACCTTCTTGAGAATTCACCATCCCGAAGAGGTGATTCAAACCCAACTCTGATTCCAAACCTAAACCTGAACCTGAATCTGAACCTGAGTCCTCACTAAAGTCCACGTACAAAACACCTTCTTGTCTAGCTAAGATTGGAGAAATTCTGACAAGATGGTGATCCGGCCACTTCCAAGCCTTCACTGAAGTGTAGGTGAGATGATTAGGTTGTGCATATAAGGTATGTGATGGACGAATTTTGACACAATGTGTGAGATGCATATGTTATGGCTGCATCACAAAGGTTAAAATACTAGGATGTAGTAAAGTGTTATGTTTGTCAATCCATTTGAAACAAACAAGTTAGTCATCAGAAACAAAATATAAATTAGATACACACAAAGCTAAATATGATGTAATTAGAATAATCCCCACCCATGTGGTGCGGATTTGAGGTCAAAATGATATTTGTGTGATATCATAATGATGGATGTCAAATTGTAGAATAGCCTTACTACCCGTGTAGTAATAGGCTACGAAGATATCGATGAGGTTACCGTATTACCCATGTGGTAATACCGTAATAGGAATAATTGTTGAATTCTTCGTATTATCCATGTAGTAACAGGCTTAATTGATGATATCATCATGCTATCCGTGTGGTAATAGACGCGATTGGTGAAGTCGCTGTATTACCCATGTGGTAACAGCTTAATTGATGATGTCATCATGCTACCCATGTGGTAGCAGATGCTATTGGTGAAATCACCGTATTACACATATGGTAATAGGCTTTATGTATGGTTGGTGAAATTGTCATACTACCTTTGTAGTAATAGGCTTAATTGGTAAAGTCGTCATACTGCCTGTGTAGTAACATGTATGATTGGTGAAGTTGTCGTACTACCTATGTGGTAATAGGCTGGTGTATTGGAGGTCGAGATAATATCAATGCGATATCATAGGTGACGTTTGTGAAGTTGCCGTACTACCCTTATTGTAATAAGCTTGCATAATATCAGTGTAATATTATGGTGATGATAGGGGTTGGTGTTATTACCATATTACCGATGTGGTAATAGGCTTAAAATTTTTGATAGTTTGTGATTAAGGCACATTCTCACATGAGTTGGAATCGCTTGGCGAGATTTCGGGTAATCAATGTGTTATACCCTGATGATAGGAATATATGAATGTACAATGTATGAGATTAATCACGGTGTATGACCAATTTTGAGAATTTACAACTATGGCATGTTCTCATGTTTTGGATGGGAATTGTTTACGTAATTGGTGCGCTTTTTCGGGTAAATGGTGTGTCGTACCCTAATGAAAGTAATGTATACAATATATGAAACTGGCCATAGTGTGTGATCAATTGGAGGAATGAATGATTTTTTTTGTTTACCCCATGCAGGCGGAGGTTTGGATGCTAAATGGGCACCACTATATTGGGGTATGTCATGATGTTTCATGACCTTAAAGGCTCATTTGATCCTAGGTGACACTGCTTCGGGTGTCGGCTAAAACTAAATATGTTATACCAATGAGGTATCAAGTTTTGTGAAAGTAAACATGACCTAGTGGGTATCATAAACAACATGAGTGTGTGTATTTTTGTGTCTGCACAATAGATCATGGTTAGTGTGATGCTATAAAGATGTATAGGATGTATGGATAAAAAAGGAAAGCGATAAACATATAGCACATAGCATGTAACATACTTCCTCCAACCTTATATCTCCCGCATTTAAGGGTTAAGCTTCTAAATCTAAGCTTAGGTCATCTTAATAAAATATGGTGTTAAGGTTTGATCCTACAAGGAAAATATGCAATTGTTTTGGTAAACCTAGTGGAAGTGTCTACGGTTTTCTTATGTGAGTTCGGTCGGGGTTGTTGATGTAGAAGGCTCTTGTTGCACTAAGATACACTCCAAGCCTCTCCCCAAATAGGTACTAACGAGAGAGGTACATGCGATATGGCAACAAGTGATCCACCAATTAGGTAGCTTGATGCCAAAAAGCACACAAGTCATACTTTCACGAGCTTCACGCAAAACAGGGTATTCGAACCTTAAGGCTAAGCCATCTAATGCATATGCTCCGTTTGAAATATTTTAAAGGTGGATTAACTCATTTAACGACTTTTCAATACTTATCCAAAAATCTTTTAACCTTTTAAGTTTAGAAAGTAGTCCCCAACGGTCACCACGAGGCACCGACCCCGTGAGAGGGGGCATAGGGTTTTCAAAAATGTGAAAATGAAGTGTAAAATGAGTTTCGGGTCAAAACAAGTTTAAAAAGACTTTGAGATCTAGATCTCTAGTCTTAAGGTGTGGAGTCGCCACCCGGATCAGCTCATTTGAGAAATTTTCTGTACAGCCTAGACTACGGGGTGTTCGAGACAATACCTTAATACAGAGATTCGGGTTCGGGATGAGTTATCTATTTCGACGTTGAGTGAGTTAAATTACACCAATTTGAAAACCACCTTTATAATATTCCAATTCAGTCTATGTATTTTCAATTTATGTGATATTTAAACGTGTAGGCAGAAAGCGATAAATAAATAAAGTGCGGAAAAGTAAACACGTAGGAAAGTAAATATGCATATTCTACGGGGAATTAATTATATCATGGGATTACAATTGCCTAGAATATATCAATATCTAACAAATATTACATTTGATTTGAATTAAATGCAATGCCCGAAGGAAAGTAAATCTTAGCATACATCTAACCTAAACTACCTGAATCCACAAAGGTTAGCACAATTGGTATTTCATATCACAAGCATATATGATAATATGGTGATATTTGATGACCCGTGTGTTCGTGTTAAAATGATAAAAATGGCATCGCATTTCTTGTAAAAATGATTCATTTTTATATTCACGTATGTTCGTCATTTTCATCAGTGAAAATACAGCGTGTGAATCTCGTTCGGACGGATATCTGAGAAATGTGTTCCCTTGGTGTGGGTTCCTAACAACTTCATAATACATGAAAATATGTAAATCTAGGTCTTAAATAGAAAACGGGGTTGTCGTCTTAATCTCTTTGAGAACGAAACCGTTAAAGCTAGTAAATCGAATACCCGTGAAGGAGAAACTAACTTTAACCATCCGAATATTTCTCAAATAGATTTGAAGTCCCAAAATTGCTTAATTCTAAGTCTTATGTCATTGAAAAACTCAGATTTGAAGTTTGAAGGGTCACCGCTCGGCCGATTGGACATAAAATGAAGCGAAAAAGCGATTCCAGGATTGTGCCTATGCATCATCGTTAATGACATCACGATGTCGTTAATGACATGACAGTAAATAGAAGCCTAAAAACTTGTTTTTTGATAACAAACTTACAACAAACACAAAATGAATATAAAATACAAGCTTAGGAACTCATAGACTCACCCCGTAATCGTGGATCCACTTCTTCAAGACCTGTAAAGTACTTTGAGAATCTCTCTTTGTTTCTTTTGTGGTCAGTGTTTGTATGCATCAATCTTTGTCTAGGAGTGAATGTGTGACCCTAAAACAAAAGGATTGAGATTCAGAATGTGTAATGACCTCCCAAGTGTGTGAAAGTGGTGTGGTAACCCCTACCTTCTAATCCTCAAGATTGCTTAAGTGGTAAGCTAAACTTCAAGTATGCTTAGATGGTGATTGAATGGCTGTAAATAGCTCAGTTCATACCCTTTTCATGAACTTGATCTATCCTAACTGAAATCTTAAGGTTTGCATGCTTAAAATGTGGTATATGTGATTTTGGAGACTATAAACTCAAAGAACTCACAAGCTTTCTTCCTACTTGCTAGATCTTCTTCTCTAAGCTTCTCTCTGCTCTATTTTCATCCCCTCCCCTCTCTTTGGCAGAAAATTCTTGTTTTATAGATCTCCCTTCAATCCAAAATTCAAGATCCAACATCCAACCACGTTCCATCCATACCTCCACTAACTCCACCAATCAAGGCCTCCACATGGCCTTGTTAGCTGTAAAAGCCAGTGCAGGATGGGCTCTAAACCATGCCTAGTCAGGTTTCTGTCCTTTCTTCAATAAAAAAAATTGCAAGTTGTCAACATGTGTGGGCTGCAGAACTTGATGTCGTTAACAACAATGGGTTATATCGTTAATGACATCGTGATGTCGTTAACTATATCACTTGATGTCATTAATGACATCAGGTTCTAGGCCTAACTTGGGCTGGATTTTGGTTCCTAGACTAGGTTTTTGGGTTCGATTTTTGTAATTTGGGTTTCCAAGGTTTAAAATCAACGCAAAAAAGCTTCTTCCGGACGAATCTGAGGTCCTATCAAAATAAAAGTCTAACGAGGAAAGTAAAATTACGGCTTAAATCGTTCTTGTGAGGGGAGTGAAAATCCTGTGCTAACAGCAGTATTAATACAAATGGATTTTTCAATGGTTTAGGTAAACTAGATATTGATGTGCATTTCATCGTTTCGGTATTTTTTTTATAAATAGTGGCCACCATTTTGGAAATGTAATACCTGAATGAATTTTGTGATAGAGGGGCATATATCCCTCTATCTTTTCATTTTATGTGCTCAATGATTGGCGGTAGCTTTTTATAATAATTTAGAAATTCAAGGTCTAATTCGTAGTTTTAAAGTGGCACAATCTTCCCCACATGTTTCTCAC
>CAOJBI010934348.1:0-13604 GCA_948277035.1 Euphorbia corollata | reverse complement strand
AAAAGCAACAGCGAGAACAATAGCAGCAGCAAGTAAGCGAGAGAAATTAGCAGAGTTTGATAGATAAGTAAAGCGTTGAAGTAAATTGAATGAGAACTTAAATACAACAATTAAAAAGTAACCGTTAGAGAGAGAGAGGGAGAAAGACGAACCGTTCAGCGAAGTTGAAGAAGCCGTTGAAGAAGATGAACTGTAAACGGCGTAGAAATAGGGGTTGAACCGTTCATATATGTTGAAAGGCATGACTGTAATTTTCAATTATTAAACATATCCTGACTATTTTAATGGCATTTCTGTAAATCTGTTTCTAAATAAGAGATAAAATGGTGACTGAGGCCTATTTTTGTAACTGAAAGTTTGACAATCCTTATAAACTTAATATAACTTTTCAGGGCCTAAAAACTTAATTAAAGTTTCATTCAACCCCTTTTTTGAAATGCTCCCTAACTTTTTTCTTTTAATATTTTATCTCATGTGACACTTATCAATTTAACGAAAGATAGAGAAGGGAATAGAAATTTAGAAATAAAAAATTTTATTCTGTGAGGAGGGAAAAATAATAAATAAGAAATTTGAGTAAATATTTTTATACATTATTTAATTTCTATATTTTAGCTTTTTTTATAAACATGGGCCATTTAGCAAAATTTGTAAATTGTAGGGTTTGTAATTCCACACTTATTAAGCTTTTCCGGTGGTGGAAACATAATTTTTAAAATGTGGAAATCATGGCAGACATATTTCCCGTCGAGTGTCTGTCGTGCAGTAGAAGTATGTTACAAACTTGGTATAAATAAAATATTTACGTTTTGAAAAAAAGACATGGTCTAGAGAAATATTTTGGAAACTATAAAAATTTTTATGAAAGAGAGACGTGGCCTTGCAAAATTGTGGAATGATGTCTACGCAAATTATCCGCATTGTATGAGTTGCTTATAATAAAGGAGACGATCGGATTTACACAATATCATTATGGTTCCGGTTACATAAAATGCCAAATACATATTTTGTTCCCTCAACTCGGTAACTTTTCACTTTTATCACCTCCAATTTTAAAAAGTCTTCACTAACCCCCCAAACTTGATAAAAATGCATTCGCCAGCCTCTCGATGCCACGTGTCATATTTTGGTTAGATAAAAAATCTGACATCTTTGAAAAGTCAAACCAATCACAAGTATGGACTAGCGAGTGCATTTTTCCCAAATTTGGAGAGTATTGCATTTTTTAAAGTTATGGACGATGAAAGTAAAAGTTGTCAAATTGATGGGCAAAGTATATACATGAAGTCGATTCTAAGACTGCCCATCTTAACTAGAAGTAAAATAATTTGGGACCAAAATTTCAATTGTCATTGAATTTCAAACAAAGAACTAGAAAGCTAAGGAATAAACAACCTTCATGGAATCCCAATTTTTACCTTTGGTCCATGTTGTTATATTCATTCTATTACCTCATTGGGTCTTTTTTTTAACCAAGAAATGGCACACCATCTCAACTAAATGTTGTTCATCAACAAATAAGCTTGATAGACTGCAAGTAATCCCTATAATTTAGAACAAATGAGCAACATCAAACAATACCACATGACGACATGTATCATTTCGCCAAAAGCTACTCATTCTAAGCGTAATTCATGTCATTTCGCCAATGTTGCTCATTCCTAAGTGTAATTCATGTCATTTCGCGAAAAGCTGCTCATTCTAAATGTAATTCATCTAAATTTCATGTTCTCAATTATGCAACAGAATTAAGTCTTTCCAAATCATTTTTCATACAAGCGCTATCCGAAAGAATTTAATGTTTTTCCAACAGAGCCTACATATGTCGATTACAGATTACAACGGGCAAAAGACCATCTGTTTCAAGGGGCAAATTCAACAATGCAAAAAGCACAGTCTAGCAAAGCCCCATTAAAAAAACATAAGCACAAATCTATCAAACCATCCTAGTGCATATCAATGTCTATTCATCTACCCCATTCTAAATCAGGCTTTTCGCGATCTGCAACGGCTGGTTTTGCTGCCATCACTTTAAGGAAGTTGGTAGCCACTCCTTCAGGTAACTTACCAGTAAAATGATGCCATCCCATTATATAAGGCAATGCAAACTGCACAACACAATGCGAGAAAGATATTACAATAAGACTATACACTGTGCATACATGGCATGAGCAAAGATGCATATACTAATGATAAACACTTAGCCCCCTAAACTTGGCATTTTATACTAGATGCCGCCCTCAACTTTAAAAAATCCCTACTAGTCCCTTAAACTTGGCAAAAGTGCACCTGCCAGACAGTGCCGCGAGTCACATTTGATTGGATAAAGAAAATTAAAAAATTTGACATCTTCGAAAAGTCAAACCAATCACAAGATGACACTTGACACCAAGGGTGATGGAGTGCACTTTTGCAAATTTTAGAGGGCTGATAAAGGCTTTTCAAAGTTGCGGGAGGCTAATATGAATTTGGCCTTTAACTAGAAACAATCTAAAATCTTTTCAAGTTGTACACTTGTCTTTTTTTCCTACGCATCCCATTACTCAAAATTTATAACACAAGTTTCTACAGTGGAGAGCAGGATAATACAGTCAAGTTAAATAGCTTGAAAGATAAGTGTGAGTCATAAATATCACCCTGTCCCTTTCTTTTGTTTTTTCTGTCCACAACTTCAATGTTGAAATGTTTTGGCAACCTTCAGCTTAACATCAGATAGTTTCTAATGCCCAAGTTTAAGGCCAATACTATTCCACTCTCATCCTTCCATTATTTTAGCATATTAACCGTGGCATACCCTAACTTCTGTGCATTCTCCTTGTACAGAAATCATCATAAGGTATTACAATAATCCTAAAGAGTAGTAAACAAATTATCTCAAGCTCATTATGGGCCTATTTGCGATGGCTGTCAGAGCTGCTATCACGAAAAGTTCCACTAACAAGCTTTTAATATAACAACATATTTTGGCATTGGACAAAAGATTTCGACTTTTAATACAAATTAATTAGCAAATGTTTGATATTTGATATCCAGAGCTTTTCGGGACAGCAGCCTGGAAAAAGCTTGAGAAAATGGAACCTTTCAGAAAAGCAATGGAAAAGCAATCCTAAACTGGCCCTGTATCATGCTCTATGTAAGACAACAACATAACCCTACAGTCAGCACGTCATCTCTAGGAACAACACATATGTCCTCAGCAAATTATATACAGAATCGAATATCCACTGTATGAAAGTGTTGGAAACTAAGTTACAACAAAAATACAGGAATAAGTAACATGAGAAAACACAAGTGAGGTGAGAAACAATAGAAGTTGAGTAGTAAGAGATAATTTCAAGCACATGAAAATATTAGGCTGAGCCATTCATCACAAGGATCATTGCTTAAATTCCCTGAAACATCTATACAAAACCTGGGGGGGATTCTCATATGTTTAGCGAACAAATAATATACTGTCAGAGTTATTTGTGAGTTGCTACCATTTTAAGGAGTTTGGATTGGTAATTTAGAAACATTACAAATGGACTCACATATCCATGCTGATTGTGACACATAGATCACAATGATTATAAAGTTGTGGCATGTCCAACTCCAAAACAGTGTAGTTAAAAGCACTAGGCGCTACGACCCAAATTGCCTGAGGCGAGTGCCTAGCGAAATGCAGCTGTATTTAGAAAAAGTAGCAAACAAATGTATAAACAATGAACCAAAATATCCATAGTGTAAAACAAAAACACAACCATATAATTTAAAGGTTATTTAACTAATACTTTATAGTGGAAAATTTTTTAAAGCAATTATTTTAGATGACTGAGTATAGAAGTGAAGGAATTGATGTTGGAGGCTTCTTTTTATTGTTAGATCTCCGAAAATTTCTACTCACCTTTTTCTTAATCTTTTAGGAATTGTACTATAACTTATATTTTACATTGACTACTCCCTCAAGTAAGTCATTCGCTCTTCCAAATTTCTAATGTTAATCTTCTATCTTCTAATATGAACAAATTAATCAAATGAGGTGCAGCCTTGGGCGCCATTATTCAAGGCAAAAGCGCTTGCCTAGGCATGCCTCTTTGAAAGGGGCTTCGCCCAAGCGATATTGAGGTGCTCTAGCATGCGCCTGAGTGCCTAGGCGATCACCTCAAGGGCTTTTGACAACACTGGTCCAAAAAAGTGTCCACTCCAGATTAAAAAAAAAAGGAGAGGGGAGGAAACAAAATGACCATATTGCTTCTAAAAACTGAGAAGCAGCAAGTAAAATAGAAGGATTTCCGTACACTGCAAGCTGTCTTCAGAACAGTAAATTCACCAGCAGTCATAGGAACATTGAACCGATCATTGAATTTCAAAACATTGTTAACAACACCTGCACATGAAATAATCACAGTAAGAAGCTAGCAACCGAAATTAACATTCTACTGAAACAAGCCATAAAAGAGAGAGAGAGAGAGAGAGAGAGAGAGAGAGAGAAGAGAAAGATAAGCAAGAAGTCAAAACAACATCATAAGGACCTGCATTAAATAAAAAATAATGACATCTCATACTTTTTTTACGATAACAATATAAAAGGCTGTGCAAAGTTTACAAAGTTAGAAACAAGTATCATTGCTAAATCAGTACTAAAGACTGATATGAAACTGGAGTTTTGGACATAAATTGAGCATGTTGTAATGCCAAACGACATTTTTTACACAGTTATTCACTATCAGTTATTCACTAAATCTTCAGAAAGGAAAGAGTGAAATGCCTGAATGCTAAATTTACGTAAGCAAAATAATTGACAGCATTCAGCGACATTTTTTACATTAAAAATCACCAGTATAATCATGACACGAGTGTAAAAGTCTAAATTTTAAGTTTTCAATCCAAATGCAATAATGATGAGGACAGCTTACTCAATGATATGAAATAACCACCACTACCATCAGTATATGGCTTAATTGATAAGCTCTTTCTTACTTGACCAGCATTACTGTGACAGAAAGTGATCAGTAATAGTATTAGTAAATGAGAACCATATATGAATAGATTAAGACTGTATAATTTGAACAAACGAGGGAATCCAGAAACTTCAACCTGGATAACATTGAAGGATCATGGAAGAACTCAGAAGCATCTGTAGGACCCAAGCTCATTACAGAGCCCATCTCTGTTGCTGACAAAGCAAAATGCTACAAAAAAATATATATAAACAGAATCAGTTACAAAAATAAAATCCAATCAGACACATATCAGATAGATGATAGAATGATGGATATACACGAGACCAAAATCACTGGTGAGTCAAGGTAATAGTGAGGATCTTAGCAGGTCTTGATTTATATAATGAGATTCTAGGTCAAGAGAATCTAAAGAAAGTTCACCTGTCTCTTTTCATAGTCATACTTGCGTTCACCAATAGAAGGCATGAAAGTCAGCAGCATAACACCACGACGCTCTATCCTATGATTCCCAGACTACAAACAAGCATAGGAAAAGATGACAAAATGTATTGGGGTGGACAGAAATTCACATGAAAATATAATCAAAGGGATAAGTTCTTACTTCCAATTTCACAAAAGTTGGCATTACAGGTTCAAATGAGAGTGCAGCTTTTCCTTTGAAAACAGAGTATGGAGCGAATATCCGTTCTAAAAAATTGCTAGAGTCAGATTAATTATACGTGACCTAAATTCTAAAGGAACTAAGTAAACTGTTTAAAATTGATTTCTTTACTACCTTTGGAAGCATAATTTTGCGTAGCGGTGGAGAGATTAGCCTGAGACGTAAAAAAACATAACTTCAAAGCATCTCTAGCATGAACTGAATTCCCAAAATGATTCCTGTTCAGAAACTTAAATATGAAACTAGAAATCGAATAAAGAAACAACAAAGGCCTATTTCTGATTTACCAACGAGTTCAAACCTAACATATTTTGAATGATATTACAATATTCTGAACCTTCAGAATGCAAAACTAAATAATAATAAATATATGAAACAAAAAGATATAACAGATAGCAAAAATTTATAAGCATTCCTGCATATGGAAGAAAAATACACTAACATTTTGTGGCACCAGAAATACAGTACAACAAAATTGAAATATCAAATGATAAATTCTGAAATGTTCGGTCTGCTGTCAACAGTTCAACAAACGTATACTATAATGTGTTCCTCTACATGAAAAGGCCAAAGATAAAGACAATGGACTGTGAGAAAGCATATTATTAGCAGTCAAAATAATTATTGGCAAACGGTATGCTGTTTTTTTCTTTTACATTTTGAACATATAGGGTTATACACATGAAAGAGCCTTTATTTAGATTTAAAGAGTCATTTTATGTAAGCAACATTTTCACAGCACGACCAATTCACAAAATAAGAATCCATTGACATGCAATCATTAAGAAGAAGCATCTAAAAGTGCGTTTAATTAAAATTAACAATACTGCTACACTGAATTGAATGAGGAAAAGGAATTTTTCGACTCTGAAACTTCAAATTATTGTAACAACCACCATCTAAATAGTTGCTGATCAATTCTCGAAAATGCAATTAAACATAGACGCAACGAAATCTACTCCCAACATTTTCCACATTCAAAACCTAACAACCCTATCGGTAAGCCCAAAACATCGGGTTTTCCGTCTTCATACACTATCGCAGCAGCGAACAGAACAAAAGAGGAACTTCTGCGGTTAAAAGAGAAAGAAAAACGCAAACAAGAACGAAGGTACAAAATCACGCTCAAACCTGGAATGTTGCAACAATCCCGATAGCTTCAACATCTTGTTTGGAAAGGTAGTTCCAGTCTTCCAGAGACAGTGAGGGTTTAGAGTGAAATGATACGGTAATACACACAGACCGATATTTTAGAGTAAACGTGGTAAAACATATTCTTTCATTATTTTTAACTGGGTTGGTTTGAATTTAAAAATTAGTAAAAAAAAAGTAAAAATATATTTTTTTTTCATTAAAACTAACTGTAGTTTAATTAATCCAAAATTTTTATAATTTACCTATATTATTTAAAAATTATATGAGTAATTTCCGAAAATTTTCAATTTATTTTGATTTTTAAATCTATCATCATAATTTAACTTAGAAAATATTTTTACTTCTAAAAAAATTCTGAAATTTATTATGAATGTGTATTTTTTTTAGCTAGCCTGCAAATTTCAATTCAAAATAGGCGAGATTGTCATTGTTTATGATATGATTTCAAATTAGAGATACTTTTTTATCCATTCTTTGTTAACTTTGGAAACAACAAACATCTTTTTGAAATAAATTCCACAATGATCATTTTATAAAACTGTTAAACCACATGCTATGTTTTTGAAATTACATTAAAATAAATTGTCTAATAAAAAATTTTACTTTATAAATTATGCTGGTCCCGTTGACATGTCAATTAATTAATAATCACCATTTCATCATATCTTGTAACATTTCATGTACAAGAAATCCCGAATCAGTGATTCTAAGCGCACGATCCTTTATGTCTGTCCATATGTTGGCAGTGAGTTTCACTCACAAACTGTAAGCGGATTCTAGCAAACTATTACAGCCCCCAATTGGGACAGAATACAGTTATCAATCGAAGATACTGAACCCAGTAGTTATCTCGCAATATCCCTTGCCAACTGACATCGATATAAGAATAATGGACATGGTCATGTCACCCATTATAACTTTCATTATATTTCTTGATCTGGAATAAAATGATTCTTTCAAATAAGCTACCTACTTATTTGGACATGTCAATAATCCATTTTATTCATCAAGTGACCGGTGATTCATTTCAGCTTATCTAGCTGAATGGCAATCCTATCACTTCAACACTACTACCAAGGTGTTCATGGAGTAACCGAAGTATGCCCGTACTTGTAATCTAATATTTAAGGACCCGTTAGGTGCATACCATAAGTTGCCCAATTCCAAATTAATAGCAAGTTGAAATCAAGTCGAAGGACATTTGAGACCTACCTAGCAAAACGTTCGTGACACATAACCATGTGACTTTTGCTACGTGGATCAATCTAGCCCCACTTCTCAAGCGAGCTATCCAACATACAAGCCTTTTGTCTTAATTATTCCCATGATTAAACTAAACTTGAGACATTTATGATTTATTAATAAATGGATACTCTAAATTAACTAAATATAGCACAAGATATATAATAGAATAGATTAATGTCTTTATTAATGTAACACAAAATCTAAATCCAATTACATTTTCATAACCCATGTCTAGAACTTGGGCACACCTAGCATTCTCCCACTTGCACTAGTTCCAAGCAGGAATGTCCCGAATCCTTGTAGATCTCGTATAACAACAATTTTCTTAACGTGGCACTTCATTTACAAAATTCAATATGTTTTAAGCAACTGTATTATTCAAATTTTGTATGTTTTATGACAATTCAAGATATATTATATAGTTCACTGATTTTTTTAACAACAAATTTATAATACGGAAACGCTGCATTTTTTAGGATTCGAACCTTATTCTTCTCCCACTTGATCAACCTACGCTGTCAAATGAGTTACAACTTGTTGGTATGTAACATGTTCCGTTACATAATTAACAAAATTAATGATAATTTGTAAGTAATTGAGTTGAATCTTTCAAAGCGGCCATATGTCTCCAAAATAACTCTCCAATCTCAATGTAGTTATATAATATAATTTGCCGGGGTTAGGACCAAGTCAAGTCACATAATTAGATATAGTATGAACCTCAAACGATTAATAAAAATTTTATAGTTTGGGGCTCACTAGAATACATGTGTAACTTCCAATTATTTTATTCCATAGAAATAGATAGAGTTCAAGTTTTGTATTGTCTGAATTTTAAATATTGCAGAAAGACTGAACTGTTGCCGCCCTCTCTCACTAAGTCAGCGACTTTTGATCCTAATTCATGAGAGACAAATACAAAACAACGTTTTGCTCTTCCGTTTCGTCGTACAGAGTTGCTAATAAAAAAAATTTAGATGTCTCCAATAATAATTTAGTGGTCTAATTGACTGATTCAATACCCTGTAGTCCACACTTAATTAATGGTAAGGCAAATTGCATCCTGCATCCTTTAATTCATTAACATGGTACCGATATATATTCAATCACTTCCCCAACATTTTATGCACAATTTGATAATGGATTTCCTAGGAGTCATCAATCCACAAGGATATCCATCTTTGCAATCCAAAAACCAACCACTTGTCCTAGTACTTGTAACCTTAACCACAATTATAGCAGGATACTTTTTCTATAACCTCAAATCATTACATCTCAAAGGGAAGAAGAATCTCCCTCCTGGCTCATTTGGATTTCCGCTGGTAGGAGAGTCAATCAGCTTGGTACGAGCATACAAACGAAACAAGGCTAATGAATGGATGAAGGAACATATTGAAAAATACGGTTTGATCTTCAAAACATCTATACTAGGTTCCAAGGCTGTTGTATTGACTGGTCAAGCAGCAAATCGATTTGTTTTCCATGGAGCTGGAGAGAATGGACTCTCTTGCCAACAACCGGAGACAGCTGTCAAGATACTGGGAAAGAACAGTGTTTTCGAGCTTTCAGGAGCTCGGCATAAGCTTGTCAGAGGTGCAATGGTTGGATTCTTCAGACCTGAAAACATCCAGAAGTTTGTTGGCCAAATGGATTCACTTGTCCAGGAACATCTGCAAAAGGTAAGATTCAGTTCACCATTTTTCATTTATTACTGTTTTATATACATTTTCAGCGAATAAAGGTTGGGCTGGCTCTAGTCCCTTGAGCTAGTTATATATGTAGATGTGAAAGGGGAATCTTAAAAAGGTGTAATTTTTTGACTTTTTACCTTTTATTTTTTAGCTTTCGGGAAACATTCGAATTTTTGTGATTTCGGGCCCTTCAATGATCTTAAATCAAAGCGCAGATACAGTTGGATTATGCCATTAATGCTTTCAGTTTAGTATTTTTCTATTATAAGGACTAGATTGCAATTTCTAAAATTTTCTTTGGTTGTGTAACTGTGTTACATTTGGGTTTTTAACTCTAATTTTCCTAACTATTTATATATATGTAAGAAACTCATTTGCAGTTTCTTCATAATGTCGAATTTCAGTGTTAATTTCCTTAATATCTAAGAAAAGAGCGTTTGTAGAGTTTATAGAAGTATCGACTTCCGTGTTCTTGTGAGTTGGACGGGTTCCCATCGTTGTCTTGTATGTTCAGGGCTGGTGTCTTGTGTATGTTTCTTCTGTTCGGTTGAGTTTTCATTGCATTATATATCAACAAAGCAAACACCAAACGAAATGTCAATATCTGCAGGAACTTGATGGGAAGGATTCAATACTGATTGTGGATTTGATGAAAAAGATTGCCTTTAAAGTAGCTTGGTCTATATTTTTCGGGTTATCGAACGGGAATGAGCAAGACACGATGTTAGATGAGTTCACAAAAGCCGTGAAAGGAGCAGTTGCAGTACCATTGAACTTTCCGGGAACTACATTTCACACGGCACTCAAAGCCAGGGCCAGACTACACAAAAGGCTGTCCCAACTAATTAAAACCCAAAGAAAAGAGGTGGAAGAAGGCGAAAATCAGGAAATCAGAGACAGTTTTCTGACAAGGCTAATTAACCTGAGAGACGAAAATGGCGAAAGGTTGGAAGAAGAAGTGATGCTTGATATTTTCTTTTCCATGGTTACTGCTAGCCATGATACTACCGCAGTTCTTATGACTCATTTGGTAAGACAACTTTCCAGAGACAAGGACGTCTACAGCAAAGTGCTTCAAGGTAATTTATTGAAAATTATTTGAGCATTGCTTTAAAAAAAAAAATTGGTCTAGAAACACCACCTGAATAGGGTCTAGTCGGGATTGGGTAGACGTTCTGGTTGAGTTTTAAAAATCCTTGTAAGTGAAATTTTTAAAAAACGGACAAGATTTTGAATTTATAATTTTAATGTATTAAGGCTCCAGAGAGGACAGCTCTTGGCTAGCCATTTTGGAATTACTGTGTGATTTTTTCATGATACACAAACTCAATTTCACTTCTCACTCGATCATGCATTCATATCCAACACCGTCAAAACCTCATTGTGTTTTCAGATTTTGACATATTTTTTAACTTGATACAGAACAAGAGGACGTTAAAAGAATTAAAAGAGAGCAGGACGATGGAAGAATGACTTGGAAAGAAATACAAATGATGAAGTATACATGGCAAGTAGCTCAGGAATTGATGAGAATTACTCCTCCGATCCTCGCCAACTTTCGACGAACAACTAGAGACATAAACTTAGATGGATTCGATATTCCTAAAGGATGGCAAGTAAGTCCTCACAAAATATTTATCTTCATTGATTGAAACTTCTTTCATTACTTATTCGAGAATGGAAACATGTATGCATATACAGATATTCTTAGTTCCTGATGGTACACATATGGACGAGAAGATATTTGGAGATCCAAAGAAGTTTGATCCCTCAAGATTCGAGAATTCGAGGAAAAGTTATCCTCCATACACATATATTGCCTTTGGAGCAGGACCAAGAATCTGTCCAGGAGCAGAATTTGCTAAAATTGAATCGATGCTCGTAATTCATCATATGATAACAAAGTATCAGTGGGAAGAAATGGTACCTGATGAACCTATTACTTATCAACCGATGCCTTATCCAGCCAAGGGGCTTCCTATAACATTTCAGCTCAGAAATTACCATTAATAATGAATACAATACAAGTAGCCTGACTTTTGAAGTATATATTGTGAGAATTAAATTTGGAATGCTATTTTTCTTTCTTTGATGTAGCTTTTATTATAATTGATTTTTGATTTTTTTTTGTACCGAAAAAATGTGTCTTAATTTTGTTTTCTTTTTCAATTAAATCGACCAGAAACGTGTAGGTATTGGGCTTGAATTGAGAGTAGCCTTGAAGTAAACTTTTGGAAAATTGTCACACATGGGCTTAAATTGGTTTCATATTTGGGCTATTTACATAATGAGTCTATAAGCCCAAAATATTTACAAAAAAGTCACAATCTTACAAATCAGGAATTTTTGTAAAAATAATTACAAAAAAACGTCCTATATAATAGTTTTCTACTCTGATTCTCTTCGCTTCTCTCTGTTCTTCCCATCGATTCAAATCTCTTACCATATTCAATTCTCTGTGATTCTCTTTCTTGAGTTAACTGGAATTGAGAATGAGAAGGAGACGGAGAATGAGGAATGGCTTAGTTTCAACCGGAATTAGAAAGAGCTGAAGAGGGAGAAACTCTAAATCGCGCAACTCACCCAAACCTAATATCATCCTTCCTCACTAGGTCGCTTCCTTGGTATTTTCTCTCTATATGTATTTGGTCGATTTGGTATCTGCCATTGGTCCGTTGACTATGACTAGTGCTGATTTTCAGCTAGGGAGTCTTTGGACAAATTCTCGCTTCAGTTGCTTTAACCTCAAATTCACTGCGTTGCTTTTGAATTGAAGCATAAACGCATAGCGATACTTGGTCAATTGTGTGCTTTATCAATATTCATTTGAGTTTCATGTAGCCTCCCCTGTGTCAAAGCTCACAAGAACCGAACTGGCTGTTCCGGAAACCGGAATAAGACCCAGTTTGTCCCTCTTTCTCACTTCAACGATAGTATCCTCGTCTCTGGTACTTCCGATGTCCCTTTCAATTGTGTTATTTTTATTACTACTGCAGTTTTCATTTTTTCTTATGGTGTGTGTACCTGTGAATAGTCCAGTAACATTTTACTTTAATTGTAAAATTAGGTTCTTGTTAGTATTATACAGTTCTTTATTCCCGCTTAGTAATGTTTGGAAGCTATTCAGTTTGAATGAATCGGCGCTGATAATGAATCGAGGATAAGTTTCTAGTTTTGATAGAATATTATCATATGATGTTTATAAGCAGTTGTATTATCTATTGTGCTTTGTGAAGTTTTGGTTTGATTGGATTTGCAATATTTTGGGAATCAAATTATAATTTACTGGAAGAAATTAAGAGGGTTGCTGAATCTGCTCAAAGAACGAGAGAGAATTTGCGAGCATATCCTCGATATAACTTACCACATTACCTTCAAGCACTTAGGAATGCTGCTGGTAGCCGAAGAACACGTCTTCTTATTCTCCCACCTGGAATGTCAAACCGGGAGATGAATCAAACGTGATATAACCCAAGGTTTGTATCAATTATGTCAATGCGAATTGAGTAACTAACTATGCCTAGTTGGCACCAAGGACAAAAGAGCAAATCTGCATCTATCCTAATTCATATCTATCTTGATTCTATTCAGCTATACATATTCAATACCTGACAAATATACTTGTTTTATTTCATGCATTGGATTAGAATAGCTGCTAATTTTGCTCTATGACCTTTGTTTACTGTCGAGTAGTATAGCATTCTCTGTTTTGAAGTCTTGTGCAGAATTCAAAGTCTTCTTATTCTAAGTCTTGCTGATATTAGATTTTTATAGTTCAGCAAGGATATTGCAAAGGGTGAACTACAAAAATAATTAAGTGATTGCAATAAGCAAATACTACGATTGACTTTGATTGTAATATGCCAACAATATGGATTAGTTCACATTATATATATAATAAAAAAAATT
>CAOJBI010934132.1:0-10530 GCA_948277035.1 Euphorbia corollata | reverse complement strand
AACGAAATTCCGGCCAAAAACATGATCAAACGATTTTATAGCAATTTCTCATTCTAAAAAAAATTCCAGAAATTTTTAATACCTTTTAAAAATTTCAAATTCCCTTTCTTATACCCATAAAAACACATTTTATACCATTTTATATAATTGTTTTCGACTTAATTCGAAAACCGAATTTCGGAACCAAAAATTCCGAAATTCCAAAATGTCATGTATATGTAAAATACTTAATTTTTATCATCAATTCAATACCGAATTGACCTGCTTTGATACCAATGATGATAAACGAAAGAATAAAACGAATTCATACCTTGTTAGTTAGCCCGGATCCGAAACAGTCAATTGTTTGAATGCCAAGTCAAGAACGTATCACGCACGAACGGATTACGAACTGTTGGTCACGACTTCGACAAGATTCGGTGATTGATAATCATCGAATGATTGATTGGAAAATTATTTGGAAATGGATAATTATATTTATATGAAATATAATTCGTGTATATTGAAACTGGAATTCAATGACTTACTGTGTATATCAGTTTTATTTGCCATTTGTTTGTATATATATATACACGTACAAATCCTGTGGAAAGGTTATGTCTTTTTGGCAAATTCTTTTTATGGTCCTTGAATTTTCAATTATTTATACTTAATTCTTGAAAGTTCTATTATTTAACAATAGTCTGAATAACTAAATTGAATCGGATCCTTTGACCCGATTGACCTGATCACGGGCGGACCCTTTATTTCCAAGGGTTTGTCTTGAACACGCTAACGTCCAGTCACTAACTCACGTTACAACCACTGATTCACCTTGTTTCCTTCTATTCTAATATAGACTTTTTTTTTTGAGGAATAATATAGACTTTAAATTATCGAGATTTCCGGTAGGTTTGGATATTTATTGATTTGTCAACCAAATTACTTATCTATTCGTATTTATGTTGAATCTGGTACTGAGTTTATCGAAGATGTAAGTTGATACAAGAAAAGTAGAAGACGAGTAGATTGGACAAAATGATAATCATAATTTTTGTTAGCTCATAGTTCGTTAAATTTACCTGCCTCAACAGTTGTTTCACCTCCCCAAAAGTTAATTTTCCTTTTTTTCCGCTCCCAAAAAAATTGCAGGAATTTATAGAAAGAAAACAGGTTGAAGAAGAGAATGATTTTCGTGGAATATAAGAAAAAAAAAGATAAAAATCATATTTTACCAGTTTGGAAATAGGTTAAAGATATTTTTCAAAGGTCAAACGTAAGTTTGAACGGTAAAGTGATTAATTTGTATGAAGTTTTGAAGTTTAGGGCTCAGTTTGGTAAAATGGTTATTGTTATTGTTATTATTGCTGTTTGTTGTTACGATTTGTTGTTGCTGTTCTTAATTTAGTGTTTGGTAAAAATATAATTCACAGTTGCGGTTACATATGTAAATTACTGAAATAGACATATTTTAAATAAATTAGTAAATTAATTTTAATAATAATAAGGGGTATTAAGGGTAATATTAATTCAAACCCTAAAAGGAGTTGTATAAAAGTAACTATTTGTTAAAGTTTGAAAATGTAGTATAACCCCTCATGAAAATGAACAAAATATGAGTTGAAGACATTACCAAACACTAAACCACTAGACTTGGTCTAGTGGCCACAGCTTCCTCCCAAAGTGGAGAAAGAAGTTGAGGATCCTGGGTTCGAGCCTCAGGAATCTCAAAAATGGTTTCCAATTCCTCTAAAAAAACACTAATTTAAACTTCTTTCCATTTTTGAACCTTAAAATGATTATTTTTTTTAAGTCACCAAACAATTGTATTAATAGAGATAAACGTGTGTTGTTGATTATTTTACACCTAATTAATCTTAATCATCGTGGCTTTTCTCTCTCTTAAATTTTTTTCACCACGGAACAAAATCTGATGTCCCTAACATTGGTGTCCCGTTACATTTTTCCATTTATTTTTTAACATGTGTCATATTTTCATGAGAGAGAAAATGAAAGTATGAAAAAGAAATTGAAGAAATATAAAAAAAGGATACTCATAAAAAAAGAACGAGAACATGCAAGAAGATAAATATTTGAGGACAACAAATTCTTATGCAAAAAAGAACAATATATAATTCCCTCTGTAATAATTATTTTAATAAAATAAAATAAAATAAAAAATATATATATATATAAAATAAACTGCAATTTTATTTTAATTTGACATTTTAAATCTAATTCATATCAATTAATGGGTCAGTGCATTTGATGGTTATTTATTTAATGTTCAACAAGGTAGATAATTATACAATCGTCATACTGTGAATAATTTGAGGAAAAATGTGTTGTCTGAAGTATATAAAAGTTAGCTTAATATTAAGTTAACGCCATCTTACGGTCCAAAATTCAAGCGTGGAGTGCCCGATGAGCATGGTATCCACATTTTATAAATTAATCACGTTGACTCTCTACTTTATATCTTTAATCAAGTAAATTAACGGGAGGTGTGAGAAGTTTTAACTGTGACTAAGTCACGAACAAGAATATCTTGAAGAGATACTTGTAAATATTACCAAAAAAAAAATTAACAATACTCCCTTCAATGATTTATTTATTTATTGTTCCTTTTATTTTTTATCCGTCGATTCAAATTTTATACATTTTTATCGTATATATCAGTAGAGTTATACATTGGTAATTAAGTAAAAAAATTATTTTATATAAAATATAAAGAATAAATTAGTCGAAATTTTTTTGTTAATTACGACGAAAATGTTAAACGAACTATTATTTTTTTAATTTCAATATACGATGTTTAATTTATTTTCATGTGTTGATTGGAAGCTTAGACGCAAGATATGCTTAGGAAATATTGTTTGGTTATGATTGGTTTGGCAAAACCCAATTAGAAGGGTTATAAGTAAATAATCATGATTATGGTTACCAAGTTGAACCGTAGAAAGTTCGGTCAGATTTTTTATAAAGTGAAAATTGAATTACAAGCAATATGAATGTTAGGGTTTGATAGGGGGACCGTAGTTGGGGCATGTTTCCATCATGACATGTTATGTCAACGACACAAATACAAATACGTCGTTGGAAAGTAGTAAACTAGTAGTGATTCGGATTTGGCCGGAGACTTTAATTGCCATAAAAAAGCGTTTATTTGGTTTACCAAAAAAAATTACCCGAAGACAATTCTTGAAATAGATGCTTTATTCATCATTATGTGTCTAATATTCATTTTAATTTCTTTGTTCCTCTTAAATTGGTTTTACACCATATTGTCATTGGCTTTGCAAATTAAAAATATTATATTTAATATAGTTCTAGACTTTTAATGCTGTGGAAGTTTTAAACTTTACTATAATCAGTACAATTTTGTTTATTATAGATTAAAAAATTTAAATAAGAAATGTATATGTAAATAAGTCTTAAATATATTTATATAAATTCTATCTAATTTACCCGATCTTTTTAGAAAAACTTATTAAAATCATGAGCTGATTTTGAAATGATCCTATAAATGTAAATCGAATTCAAAATTTTAAAATACGAGTACAATGAGACTATATTGATAGTATTAATAAAAGAATCAAGGATTACATAATTTAACAAAGAGTTACAAATATGAACAAAAATAAGTGTAAAAAATTCACATAAAATAAGTTTAGTTTGTAAATTAACTTTGAGGAGTAATTACATAAAAATTGTTTTTGGTTATTCTCTCCCTTTTTTTTCCCTTGATGAAGGTTATTCTCGTTTCAAAACACACTAAAAACAAAGATATATTAAATATTTAAAAAAGAAAAAAAAAAGGAAAGAAAAACTGGACCCATTTCCGGATTGTGAAGAGCAGAAGAAGAGAGACGGGCAGGAAGAAAAACAAGAACCATCGACGGTTTCCACCCATATCAACCAGACTTCTATATTCCCCCATTTTTCTTTCCCTGGGTAATGCAGATTTTTTCTTTATTAATTGAATCATTGTTTATTATCGTCGTCTTTTCATTTTTCAATTAGCTGTTGTTTTCGATTTCTTTTGCATATCTTTAAATTTTTAATGAGCAAACGGTTTGGATAATCTCAATTAGGAATCTTTTTCCTTGATTCAGCCTCTCCAGGTGTTTCTTTGTGTTTTCATTAAGTGATTGAACGGGATAGGGCAGTAAATTGGAAATTAGGGCAGTGAGATCGGGGCATTAATTTGATAATGGGTTCTTCTGTTTATGGGTTTGAACATACAATTCTGCGTCTGAAATTGCTGAATTATTAAATTTCAAATGGGTTTTGTTCCTTTTTATCCTCTGAAATTTTTCATCGGCTGGTTGGTTGGTGCGGATAATACTTACTTTTTTTCCTTTTCAAGGCTGGTGATTTTGTTCGAAATTTTAATATTTATATGTACGCTTTTGAGTATTTCATTGGTTTACGCATTTGACCAAGTTGATTGATTTTTCCTGCACAATCCTTTGAATTTTCCTCATTTATAATCGCTTGACCCTTTGATGACAAGGATTCACTAATCCTTTGAATTTTCCTGTGTTGTGATTGCCCACACAGCAATCTAAATTTTTTTGTTATGGTTGAATTTTTTGCTTATGTTCTTTTCTTCCACTTGGTTGCTGCTAATTAACTCGTTTTACCTTGGTTTTTCCATTGTCTGCGGCAAACCTTCATCCTATTTTTTCTTCCTGATAATTAACTACTTCTTCCTCGTTGCATTTTAACATGTTTTCTAATTAAAATGTTTGTTTGGTATTGGATGATGGATGTTGTTCTCTGGCTATTAATTGTCCTACAATTGTTTGACATGGCCATTGCCATTCAAATGCATTCATGTAGAGTTGCTGATGTTTTTAACTAGCATTTACAACTATCTGTTACAGTGTTTTGCGAGCTTTATAAATTCTCTTCCTGTAGTCTGTATATGGATTTCTGGTGGTTGCTTCAGACAATTATATACCTTAACTCGTGACAGTTTAGGATTTTCGAATATGATCAGTTCCACTTCACTTTTAGGCCAAAGTTAGATCTCTATATGCCATAGATGGAATTGAACAACAGAATCTGACTTTAGTATGCTGTTCATAATGCCTTGTAATTTTAAAACTGAAGTCATTCTTCCTGTTGTATTTGCAGGCAAGTGCATAGTTGAGCATCCAGAAGTCCGTGTTGTATTGAAACACAATTACAAAGTTGAGCCTTTAGAAATAGGCAAAAGTGCTGAGTTTGATCCATTGAACTTAACAACAGTTCTAAATTAAGGATAGCAATGGCTCCAGGGGGCAGTGCTTGCAAAGAGGTTCTTGAATCTCACCCTCCAGCCGCTGACTATGATATTAAAACAGCAAAATCCGAGAATAATAGTACCGCAACAAAAGGCGCAACTGGCTTGGGTGGAAAGCATGGAATTTATTCAAACAATGGTGTCCATGAACTACTTGAATGCCCTGTATGCACAAATTTAATGTACCCCCCAATTCACCAGGTTGTTCTTAATTTAATATACTTTTCCTTTTTCATATCAGAAATTTTTCATTATATTCCATCTTAGTATACGTTTTCTTCAATGATGTCAGTGTAGCATCTAGTGATGGGACTTTAACCTTTCCTGATTGATTCCTTAGTAGAATAATTGTAGCTGCGAAAAGTTTCTCTTAAGTGTTGGTAGAAGAATGAAAGTTCCCGTCTTTTCACTTGTTAGTTAGAGACTTAGAGTTTAGGCATTGAATTTTCCATTTTGAGCATTGAAACTGAAATATTTCTCTTAATTCTGCATTTATTATGCCATACAGTGCCCAAATGGACACACATTATGTTCAAACTGCAAGATTAGAGTTCATAACTGTTGCCCCACCTGTCGTTATGATCTTGGAAACATAAGGTGTTTAGCTTTGGAGAAAGTTGCAGAATCACTAGAACTTCCTTGCAAATACCAGGACTTGGGATGCCACGATATTTTCCCATATTACAGCAAACTCAAGCATGAACAACACTGTCGATTTCGTCCTTACAGCTGTCCTTACGCTGGTTCAGAATGCGCTGTCACAGGTGACATCCCGGCCCTCGTTTCTCATCTCAAGGACGATCATAAGGTCGACATGCACGATGGCTGTACCTTTAATCATCGCTATGTCAAATCCAATCCTCATGAAGTTGAAAATGCCACATGGATGCTAACAGTAAGTTCTTTTGTAGGCTAAATGCATCATTAGCCCCCTGAACTTGACCCGTTATGCTTATTGGGCCCTGAACTTTGAAAAGGTCCTTGTTCAACTTGCTAAAGTGCACTAGTTTGCCCTCATAACTTTAAGAAATCTACCGGTTTTCCCCTCAAACGACAGGGACCTTTTCAAAGTTTAGGGGGTAGTAGACTATTTGAGCAAAGTTTAGGGGGATAATGATGTATTTGGCCTTCTTTCGTAACAGCACCAAAGTTGACATTTACTATGTACTGAATGTTGTGTTCTTTTTAGGTGTTTAATTGTTTTGGAAGGCAGTTCTGCTTGCACTTTGAGGCATTCCAGATGGGTACTGCCCCAGTGTATATGGCATTCTTGCGTTTTATGGGGGATGATAATGAAGCGAAGAAGTTTAGCTACAGCTTAGAAGTAGGGGGTAATGGTCGGAAGCTGACATGGCAAGGGATACCTAGGAGCATCAGAGACAGTCACAGAAAAGTTCGTGATAGCCAGGATGGATTGATTGTACAAAGAAGTATGGCGTTGTATTTTTCAGGTGGGGATAGGCAAGAACTCAAGTTGAGGATAACTGGGCGGATATGGAAAGAAGAATGAGTTTATTGCAGAAAGAAGATAGTGGGAATTTGACTACTGTACAGTTGCAAAATGCAAATGGCAGATGATGACGACGTTTTATTGTACACAGTTTTTTTTTGGTAAATTGCAGGAACTAGAAGAAGAAGAAGTTCAGCGTTGAATTTGGTGGATCATGAATTTTAGCGATTCACAGAGAAGCAGGGTTTTTATTTATTGAACTTCTGAACTTTTCTGTTTAGTGGATGCTTTTATTATGTACCATAACCCCCTTCGCCTCCTTAATGAAATTAAAGGAAACAAAGATTCTCTTGGCATATGCCTTATGCGTTGATTCATTGAGGTTTGATACTTTTTGCAGAATTCAGTTCAGCTCTATTCAATTTCTAATAGAGCATAAATGGCCTTTGTTTGTTTTAACACTTCAGGTTTATTTGGCCAATTTTTATTGCTTCAAGAGCAAGCTAATGTCTCATCGAGAATATTAAAAAAACGACTCACATAATTGTGTTCGAAGCTTTGTTATGACTAAAGTTCCTCATTCTTCACTGCATAAATGTATTTTGTGAGAGTGCAGGTCATGTTCTCCATTTTTCAATTTGCCATTTGTAGAATTACTCATTGTAAATAAGAATTATTTTCCTGCAAAACTGAAAAAACATAATTCATGAGTTGTATCCGCAAACTAAATGAGTTGAAGGAAAGTCAAGTTCGAATACTACTAAATAATCGACAAGTAGAGACGAAGAGTCATTTAAATGTAAACAATATATGTATCTGCAAACTAAAAATGAGTGGAAGAAAACTCAAGTTCGAACTGAGATGAGGAACATTATAAATGTAAACTAGACTTTGAGCACGAATAATCCTAAAGTGGTTAATAAAGTTAAATAAGAAAATCACAACCAATACAAGGAATGGTTGGTTGGTGAAGAAATAAACTAAACCAAATACAAAAGACATGTTGAATAATTGAGGGCAACCAGTTGAGCATTACAGTATAAACAAGTTGAGTTGACTAATGCAAATTAAGTCCAAACGTGAAAGCACATACTAATTAAACTCTTTCACAATAACTAAACAACATCAATCATCATGCATGTATTATAAGTAGTTGTTTTCCTGTGCTGCGACTTCACAACATCCACCACCAATCATCAATCTACCTTGGATGGTTACAATGGTGTTGTGTTGTGGAGATTTAGTAGAGGAAGTAACTCCTCCACCTTCTAATCATTTCACACCTCCGCCTATATTACCCAACTCCAATCGCGTCCAAGGTAACTAAAAAATATATATTCAGTTGAGTGCTTCACTCTAATTAGTTTAGTTTTAGTTCAGTTCTTTAACTAGTTGTTTTGGGTAGTACAGGAAGCGCAAGAGGAGAGATAAAGAACAGATATGAGACCAAAAAAGGAAGAGAAGAAGAAAAGGTTGTTTTACCAACAGAGATTCCATGTTTCTCATTGCAGGAATTAAGCAGGTTAACCTTTAACTTCGGTGAAAAGGCTTTGATTGGAGAAGGCTCGTATGGTCGAGTTTATTTTGGCAAGTTAAGTAACGGGCTTGAAGCTGCCATTAAGAAGCTTGATACCCCTCAACATCCTGATACCAATTTTGCAGCTCAAGTTCGTTTTTCTTTTTCAACTGTTATCATCTTATTTGTGTCGTATGCTTTGTTATACATATTCCATTCCGATAAACAAACTGCACTCTTATTAGTCGTGAATGCTGAATGCAATTTTGTTATGTTTGGTGTGTGCAGTTATTGATGGTTTCGATGCTTAAGCATGATAACTTTGTGGAATTGATGGGATATTGTTTAGAGGGCAACAACCGAATCTTGGTTTATAAGTTTGCCTCAAAGGGTTCTTTACACGATGTATTGCATGGTATCTACGTATCCTCAACAAATTTTAGGACATTTTTTACATCCATTTTCACTAGATTATATCTGGCCTTAAGTGCACCCTTTTGTGGCGATGTTTTGAAATAAGACCGCAGATTGGTGCACTTTACGCAAGTTCAGTGAGCTAAACAGCACTCTTAATACTAACTATTCCGATTCTTTGATATAATAAGCCTATAAAATAAGTGGTATATGTTGATTGTTAATGTGTAAATTAGGGAGGAAAGGCATAAAGGAGGCAGAACCAGTGCCTGTGCTGAGTTGGGATCAAAGAGTTAAAATTGCATATGGTGCTGCAAAAGGGCTCGAGTATCTACACGAAAAAGTAGACCCTCCAATTGTTCATCAGGACATAAGATCAAGCAACATATTAATATTCGATGACTTTACGTCGAAAATTGCAGATTTCAACATGTCAAATTCGTCTTCTGATGCTGTAGCTCGGCTACATTCAACTAGAGTATTAGGGACATTCGGCTATCATGCCCCAGAGTAAGCCATAAATTCCCACACTAATCTCATGATTAGGGGTTGAATTAATTTGTTGAAATTAATGAAACGTTGTTTGGTCTGGACAGGTTTGCAATGACAGGACAAATAACGCAAAAGAGCGATGTGTATAGTTTCGGAGTAGTTCTACTAGAGCTTTTGACCGGAAGAAAACCGGTTGATCATACTATGCCTAAGGGACAGCAAAGTCTTGTCACGTGGGTACGTTTCTTGTTTTCTTGGAGCAATTCTGAGATTGTTGCACGCAACGTAATACCTTGTAATAACTGATTTTCGCAGGCAAGTCCAAGGTTGAGCGAAGATAAAGTCAAACAATGTGTCGATCCGAAACTTAACAATAATTACCCACCTAAGGCAATTGCTAAGGTTGTTATCTGATATCCTATTTTACTCACATTTTCATTTAAATACAGAGCTTAGACTCAAATTAATATTACCTTATGTTTGTTTTAATGAAGATTGATTAAAATTGGTTGATTATGTTATGTCAGCTAGCAGCAGTTGCAGCACTTTGTATACAGTACGAGTCGGATTTTCGACCAAACATGTCGATTGTTGTAAAAGCTCTACAACCACTTCTCAACTCTAAACAACCTCCACGTTCTTAATCTCATGCTTATTCATGGTTATCTTAGATGTAACTAATTTCTTGAAATTTGATGTTCATAAATGAAAAGGCCAACCGTCCATTTGTTTTACTTTGATACACTGCCTGAGAGATTCGAACTGTCGCGGGAAACCCCATTTACTTAGCAGGCACACGCCTTAACAACTCAGATAAAGCGGCTTTACTGTTTAAGTGATTTTGCTCTTTGATTGCAGTGTTTTATCTAATTTGAATAAATTGATTTGCTTTCTTAAAAGTACAGAAGATATTTATATACTTTTGTGGGGCTGTGGACATGATTACATGCTTAAATACACAAGAAATCAATGTATACTATAAATTGAAAGGAGAGTTGATTAAATTAGATGAATTTTCTGATCATTTCTCTGACTTCTTCAATAACAAGCCAAGCTTTGTGGCCTCCAATTACTTCTGCCTTCATTTCTCCATCTTTCCACACCTGCATTCATTTCATTTCTCACTCTCCCGACCCATTTCTAAATTATAAAAATTGAACTGGGTTTTCCAATTAGTACCTGAATTGTAGGCATTTTCTGGCATTATGAAGAAAAACCAATAAAAAAAATGAAGCTATAAGAAGAGAAGGCAAGTTAATTATGAAAAAAGAAAGATGAGAATGGAGAAATTGAGAACATACAGATATATTTCCACGCTTCACTAATGTCTGTGGCACCTTGTTCACATCCACACTGTAAAACTTCGCCCTACATTTGCGTAACCCAAAA
>CAOJBI010934093.1:0-16592 GCA_948277035.1 Euphorbia corollata | reverse complement strand
AATTAGTAAATTCCTAATTAAATACTAAAAGGGAAAACAAATCCCACTAAAATTGCAAAAGATAAGTCAAAGACTAATGAGATTTAATGTAAATAAGTTCAATAAAAGTGTTTGTCTTCAAACAGGAGTCAATGAGTTGTATTTATGAAATTTCCGAAATAGGCAGCAAAACCCGCAGGTTCTTAGCCTGGACTCCAGGGTAACATGAAATTTCACCAAAAATACTTCAAATCAGCTCCAAAACGTCTTCATTCATACCAAGATAGCTTCAACACCATTTAGACCTGAAATGTGCATAAAAATATCATAATTCAATAGCATCTAAGCTCAAAATCAAATCAAACATAAACTAAATCATGTATATTTTGCACATTATCATCTCCTAATATCAAATGTGGTTAAGAGACAAAATTTAAGTGTTAATGAATGAGAAATGTTTTATCTTGTATGATGGAAGATGAAAATGTGGGAACCTAACTTTATAAAATTTGATATAATACAAAGTTCAATAAATACAATTATTTGTTAGTAATTTAAGTTTTACATTTTGAATTGTATTTTTAGTACTCATTATTATAAAAATATTTGATCAACTATTTTTTTAAACTATTAATTTTTATTTAAAGTTTTTTGGATTAAATATAATTTTCTTAATAAACAAATATAAATGCTGTACTAACATGTTTGGGGCGGTAAGTGTAAATAAGGGTAGAAATAACATTACTTATTTTTTTATTAAATAAATATAGACAACATATAAAAAAATTATGGGTGATGGTGGACGGCCAATATCGTCGTCTATAATAAATCCTAATTTATTTGATATCCGAAATTTATGTTATTATGTTTCTTAACAAAAGAAATGAGCTTGTTAACGAAAATAAATGAATTGTTCGTGAATAGTTTATGACTAGTAAATTTAAGATTGTAAACGAGCTGAGCTGAGCTTGAATACCGACTTTTCAAAATCTTTTCGTTAAATTTTTAATAAACTTGAACCTAACTCGATTTTGGTCAAACGGAGTCCTACCATACTCGAGCTTGGTCCAACCAAGCTCGAGCTTTGTTTAAATCGTGCTTTGCTAAACTTTGTTCAATCGAGCTTAGTCGAGTTTTAACCCGACATATTAAATAAATTTTTGACTAGGTTGAACCGAGTTTCAAACTTATTTAATATCTTAAAAAAAAAAAAATATATATATATATATATATATATATATATATATATATATATATATATATATGCTTATAATTTATACGATAAATATAATATTTTTATTTGTGGACATGTTCATGAACCTGTTAACGAACTTGTTTGCGAGTAGTTTGTGAGTACGTTAACGAGCCGTTTGTTGAGCATGTTCGCGAGCTTTCAAGCCGAGTATCTCATTGTTCAACCTCTGTTCGATTATTAAAATGATCCTAAATTTTTATTCACGATTAAGTACATTTATTAACGAGTCGAGGTCGAACGAGCTTTAACCGAACCGAATATCGAACTGTTCACGACTAGGTCTGCTCATTTACAATCCCAATAAAATAATAAAATAGTTAAATGACCGGAAATCCAACCGAATTTTAACGTCTAAGCTCCGAATGAACTCTTTAAAAATCCAATGACCAAAGGGTATATCTAATGAACTCAAACCAAATATTTAATTTTTAAGAAAATGGTGATGAATTTCGACTGGTTAGTGAATGAAGGATATTAGTATTAATTAAAAATCAAATACATGTGCTAGTTGTTTAGAAATTAAGATTTAGAAGATAAAAAACTACGAATTATGTGTTTAGAGAATAACGATGAAATATAATTCAGGTGTACGCCCTTTAAATTTTGTAAAAGTGCATTCATCAGCTCTAAGTGATAATTGTTACGAGAGAAAAATAAAAGTTTGATATTTTTAAAAAGTTAAATAAATCATAAAATGACACATGATAATAAAAAGACCGATGAATATACTTCGGTAAAATTTAAAAAACTGTTAAAAACCTTTTAAAATTTGTGATAATAAACAGTATAAGTTATGAAATTTGAGGGATTAATTATATATTAAGCCTAGAATTTGTGAAGGGATCGTAAAGGGAAGACATGTATATATAATATATTATAACAAAGGGTAATTGAAGTAGCAAGAGAGCAAGTGTATTGTTTTTCTTTCATGTTTCTCAAATTCACTTTAAAAAAATAATATTTTATTATTAAAATAAAAAAATAAAAAAATAATATAAAATAAAAGTAATATTATTTTTAGATTAAATCATACATTGCTCTACAAACTTGAAACAAAAAATCATGTGTCACCCCAACTTCCAAATGTTATATTTTACCCCCTGAAGTTAGCAAAATTGAGGGGGTTGTTTGGCAAACGGATCAAACAGCAGCTTTTAACTTTTGCGGATAAAACAACAGTTGTAACCAAATACTTATTGTCGCTTTTTACTGTATTTGAAGACAAAAAAGTAATCAGCAACAGCAAACATCTATTAGCAACAACAAGAAGCAACCGCAACAGCATTACGAACAGCAGTGCTAAACGGGTCCTGATACGGGTTGACCTTCAATGTCACGTTTCAGTTTCTAATTGAAGAGAGAAAACTCAAACAAATAGCATTTTTGAAAAGTCAAAGCAACCGTAAAATGATACATGGTACTGAGAGAGCAAACTGCATCAATTTTGCCAACTTTAAGAGATTAAAGTGTAACACTTGAAATTTGGGGATGACATATAATTTTTTGTACCAAGAAGGGCAATGTATTTATTTCAACTTAATTTTATATGGTCCAGTCCTGACAATTGAGAGCAATTGAGAGCCGTACGCAAAATAATATTAATGGGCAAATTGCGAATTAAAAAGATAAGGATGAGGCTGAATTTTTACCTAAACCTCGATTTATTTTTTGATTCGGATCCAATTAATATGAAATTATATGTTTCATATATATTTTGAAGGCATGAATCATATAATTTCATACCTATTGGATCCGAATCTGAATAAAACTATGGTATACTATATATACACACACGGTGAAGTGATGTTTTTTTATTACATTACAATTTCATTATATAGTTGAGTAATGGGAATTTGAACAGAATATATCAATTTAGTAAGATGTATTTAAACATCATAGCTTTGATAATGTAAGATTGAATGTTTTTGCTTTTAATTACTATAGTTCATTATATGTTTATTTTGTGATGAAGACAAATGACAGGCTAACGTTTTATTGAGGATGTCAACCAGCTAATATTTTAACTTTTTATTTTTTTATGTTTGATAGAGGATGAATAAAAATTTCAACTGTGAGAACAATTTGTCAATTAGTTGTTCATATAATTCTCTCCATTGTACCGATTGAAATTAGTTTTTCAAATATTCTTTTTGGACCGTTTAAATTGTGGAATCCATTGGATATGTATATGTTTGATGAAAAAAAATAGTCATTTTCCCTTTTAAAAAAGAAAAGTGTTTGGTAACTAGATTAAAATATAGATGAGATTGCTTTCATAAGAAATTTTACTATCCTTTTAAACTGTATCAAAAATTTATTTTTACCTCGGAAGTTATTTTGAGGTTTCAATTGATTTTATCATTATCATCTTTTTAAATAACTCAATTTAGTTAGCAATTTGATTAAAATTATGTCTATTTTAGTAATTTATACTTCTAACCGCAATCGTGAATTATATTTTTAGCAAATATTAAGTTAAGAACAACAACAACAAACCGTAACAAGAAACAACAACAGCAAACAACAACTGCGATAATTTTGTTAAATGGACCTATGCAGATTCAGTGTATCTGAACATGATATGATTATAATATATTAAAAGTACATGTATCTGAATCTATGAGGAACTAATCCTTATTCGACCAACGTCCATCTCTAAAAACGGATATCTTTTTTAGGTTTAAAATCGTCCATGGTATACGAACTTTACCTTTACTAACATAATGATGCATGAACTTCAAAACTTGACATTAAGGTATACGAACTTATGTTTTTACAAACATAATGGTCAAAATTATTGTTTTGGTTTCAAAATAATGGTGTTACGTTAAATATTTTTATCTGAATTTTCGCGGGATGACTAATAAAAATACAATATACGTCAATGATAAATTTTGTAATTTTTTTAATAGTGTAACTATTTTTTTAATTAAATTATGGTAAAAAACTTTAAAAATTCATAAAAAAATAAAAAAAAATATCAAAAAATTACTCAAATTATGACGTATAATTTTAAAATAATAAGGTTAAATTATTAGAATGTTGAATTGTTTAAAATATTTAACGTAACATCGTTATTTTGAAACCAAAACAATAATTTTGACCATTATGTTAGTAAAAACATAAGTTCGGATACCTTAATGTCAAGTTTTGAAGTTCATGCACCATTATGTTAGTAAAGGTAAAGTTCGTATACCATTGATGATTTTAAGCCCTGTATCTCATCTTTTCTCTTCAAATCAAAATTCAAAAAAATAAAAAATCCATTCAACCTTTCAAAATCAATGAGCCAAATCATCTAATTGAATCACAAATCAAGAAAATTTTAAACCAAAATCAAAAAATTGCAGAAAACACAACAATTTCTCTCTTTGACGTTTCACCTTTTCATCGCTGGTCTTTGTCTTCTCTAGTGAACAACTGAACATAAATGGCAGTGAACCTCACCATATCCCGTCGGTGGTAGTTATTGGCTAATCTTTTAACTTTTGGTTAAGAGCAGAGATAGTGAAAATTGATCCAGATTGATAAACGAGAATACAAATGAAAGAAAAACTGATGAAATTTTGAGGATTAGACAAGTGATTTTGTGGTTGGACTCTAAAAACCAATTTTGGTTGTTGGTGAAAATACAGAATAATGAGTAGGGATAGAGAAAGGAGAAGATGAAGCTAAAAAGTAGGAATTTTGAACTTTCAATTTTAATTAACAAAAGTAATGACACGTGTCAAAGCTTTATAGGCCTGACTTTTCAAATTGTTAAGTAAAAAGCAAGTGTGATGCACGTTCAACGGGTGAAACTGGTGAATCGGGTATGAGGGGGTTAAACGGTTTATTTTTACCAATATCAGGGAGATAACTGAACCTTTTTAAAATTGAGGGTGTCATGGGATGGTTGGTGCCAAGTTAAGGGATGTTTTGATGTATTTGGCCATAAAATAAAGAACTTAACACCCGAAAACCTGAATCATGTTGAACGACATTATCCTTAAAAGATATTTATAGTTCCTTCTAAGATTAAATAGCGTCTTCAAAGTTGCCACAAAAATTATAAATATATATCCAGGAAACTAAACAATAGAAGAAAATGGAAAAATAGTTTTCGGAATATGTTAAACAACACACCCCAAACTCAAAATCATCACCTCTTTATATAGGGAAAAACTTGCCGGTTGAGCATTCATCAAGTACTTAATGTATAGTATAAATTATGGCTGTTAAAACATATAAAAGAATAGAGGTTATTGTCAACGTAATAAGTACATATGGCATAAGTTTTGTAATTAAATTCATTAACAATCATAATTGCTAATAATAATAATAATAATAATAATAATAGTTACTTTTTTTGGAAGAAATTATTATGATTATTGTTATTGTTGTTGGAATAACCATTTCGCCCATAACCGGGTCAAATGATCTGATCTTATTTAATTATTTGTACTAAATTATAAATTTATAAAACTTTAAAGAATTAATTGTAAATAGTTCAAAATTTGAGGACTTAAAGGATAATGAATAAAAATGGATTCATTCATACTAACGTCAATAGACGATTCCAACGATGATATATTCCTTCCTTATACTCCAATCGATTTTCCAATCAGTCCATTATCGATCATCATATATCGAATTTTATCGAAGCTGTGACAAATAGCTCATAATCTGATTATGAGTGATAGATTTTGTTTTTCACATCCAAACTCTCATATGTTTCAGATCCGGGCATCGAAATAAAGTATGAATCCGTGTTTAATTCGTTTATTCGATCTTTTCGTCTTTCGGTTATTATTATAATAATAATAAATGGTTAATACACACAACTATTACGAATTCAAACCTCATTAAGATACATTTAGTAAATTAATTTTATGTAATTATGTTTATTCAAATATATAAAGTAAAGTAATATTATATAAAATAGTAATAATAATTCTCTCAATATATAATTTACTAGTATTTAGAATAATAATAATAATAATAATAATAATAAATTCTTTTGAAATAACTTTAAAAATTCCCACAATTATAACTATACAATCATTTTCAAATTATTTCCAAATTTGATTCTAAATGCCAAAACATACACAGCATGTGTTTTTTCTTTTTAACTTGGTTATATATTTCAAATCGGTAATTCTTGTTTTACATACTACTTTAGAGTTATTTGTTCATCTCATTTTTATCTTCGAAACGTCATCCAATGATATAATTTGATTTTTATTATAATTAGTTAGAAAGCTGGTATAAATCTTATTAAAATATGTTAGAAATTTATTAGACACCTAGTAACAAGTTATTAAGTAGCTCAAAGGAATCTTAAATATTAATAAAACGCAAAATAGGGCAATTCTTGTAGAATTATAAAGAATATAATAGAAATTTAATTGGATTCTAAATATATAAGGTAAATGCAAAATGATTATTAAAAACATAGTAAAAGGTTATTAAGTAGCTCAAATGAGTTCTATATATCATTAAAAATGTACAAAATGTAAAATCTCATATAATTAGAGAAAATCTTAAAGAAATCTAACTAGATTCTAATATATGTGAGGTAACTGCAAATCGTTTATCTAATAAACACAATCTGTTAGGTTTTTATTATAAATCTGGTAAAAGGTTATTAAGTATCTCAAATGAAACTTAAATGTCTTTAAAATTGCACAAAATGAGATTTATGATAGATTTATAAAGAATCCAATAGAAATGTAATTGGATTCTAATAGATATGTAACATATGTTAATTACAAACGCATAATGTTTGCAATCGGTTAGAAAATCAACAAATAAAATAACAGAATCGATCTTCATTTTTCTCTAACTGAAGCCTGAAACTGAACCTTCAAATCAAATTTCTCCATCTAAATTCAAACCTTCCGAAACAAATCAAGAAAGTTGCAACCACTTGGAATCAGTACACAGGCAACATTGAAAGCAACGAAACTATTATCATCAGCCCAAGATTCATTTGAATGAATAAAAGTAACAAACTGATCTTCCATTATCCTATTCAAAACGATAACAAAATCAAAGTCAAAACGAAAAAACATGTCGGATCAGATTGAACAACCACAAATGAAGAAATTAATTGAAGTTACGAAAGAATTGCTTAAAGTGTATTATCATAAAAATGAAAAAGAATAAAACAGAGAAGCAAACTCTAGGGGAGGAGATCGCAGTTCGAACAAGAGAGAAGAGAAAAAAGTTTTGATACCTAAAATCAAAGAATTAGAGAGCCTATATAAGAAGTGAATGTGTAAAATAGATTAGGAATTAAGTGAATATAGAAAATATACATGCCTTGACAATTCTTTTAATGTCTAATTAATCGGACCCATTGGTAAAGGCCAGGCATTTCTAAAATCGATAAACATGAATATGTAATACATTAGTAGAGTTAGATGATAATAACTAAAGATAAAATCCTGCCTCCTTCAACTTTCAATTAAAAAAAAAATCTAATTAAATGTTGCTTTCCCTCCCTTTCTTTTGACACGTTGTCAATGAAGAAGATTTGAATGATGGACCTTGTTGATTATCTGCAATGATGAGTAGTGCTTTGGGAATATATAATAAAATGTGTTTGTGAAAAAAAAGAATGTTTACTTTTTTTTAAAAAAAAAAAGAAGAAGGAAGTAAACTTCCTAGATAAACAATTTAATAAATTGCCAGTCAGTCAAGACATTTTTTTTTGTCCTTAGACGACCGCACTTACATAAATTTATTCCCTTGGTTTCAATAGTCTCTCCTTTAACTCTATACTCGTTTTAACTTGGTAAAAATGAATCAGTTAGCCCCTTCAACATCACGTATTAAAATATGATTCGTTTAACTTTTCAAAAATGTCATTTTCTGATTTTTCTCTTTCCAATCAAAAGTTAACACGTGGCATTGAAAGGGCAAACCGGTGCTTTTCACCAAGTTGAAGGTGTTGCTTGGAACCTTTGAAAGTTCAGGATGCCATCGGACTATTGGAACCAAGTTGAAGGGTGTGTTGACGTATTGCCTACATATATACACACACACTACAAGATAAACAATTTGTCAAACACATCATTACCCCCTCCAACTTGGTTCTAATAGTCCGATGTCACCCCCAACTTTCAAAATGTCTAGATACCCGCCTCAACTTGGTAAAAGCGAACTACTTAACCCCCTCAATGTCACATGTCACAATATCGTTCGTTTGACTTTTCGAATATTCCATTTTCTGATTTTTCTCTCTCCAATCAGAAGTACTTGACACGTGACATTAAGGGGTGGCAAACTGGTACATTTATGCCAAGTCAAGGGATTGATTGGAACTTTAAAATTTTCAGGGTAGCATCGGACTATTGGAACCAAGTTGAAGGGGGTGTTTATGTATTTGGCCTAAACAATTCCATGAATTATAACTAGTCAATAGACCCGTAAGGCCATAACATGACTGCTAGTGAGGCACTTCATGTTAGCCAAAATAATTGTATGTATTTTATTTTTTGGTGAAGATGGTTTACTCTGAAACTCGAGTACTTGTGATCTACACAACTAGAAAGGGACACTGGAAGTTAGCTAAAACCCTTTTGATGTCTAAGTTAGTGTCTGGGTTAGATGTAGAAAGAGTGTGTGAATGTACCTTTGGGTGACGAGGGGTGAGCCAGTTTATAAGAAGCATACCGTGGGCCTTTATTGGGCTTTTGGTAGTGTTAGGGTATGTGCCTAGTATATGGGTAATACCATTTTACAAACATTACATTTGATTTTTAAATGATTGGAAAATTAGAAATGTTGTGTATATCTGAGATGATGTTGCGCCACTTTACAAGTTAACGGACAGAATAAAGATTCAGTTTTACAAGAGCCGTGAATGTATATAACCTGATATAGGGAAGAAAGCTAAATGAATCTAGCTAATAGAGAAGGGAAGAAACAGAGGGATTTACTGAGGGAGAAAGGAGAGAATCTTCATTGATTTCACAAATAGCATATCGGGCACCTCATCACACTCAGTACAAATACGGTTACAATTCTCTATCTCCACTCTCTCTCTCTCTTCCAGCACATCAATAAGAAAGGCAATTAACTAAACGCAACGTTTAAAGGTAAAGACAAAAACTAATTATTTAATTCAAAATCAAGCAGCTAACGGTAATTCCCAATTACCTCTATCTCCATACATCATTCCTCTCGCCTTAAGAGCTTGCCTCAAGATCGAATGCTGGAAACCTCTTCTGGATCTCATACGAAAATTCCCACGTTGCATCTTCTTTCTTTTGCCCAACCCATTGGATCAAAACTTTGGTAGCAGCATGATTTCCCCTTTTAACCATCTTGCGATCAAGCACTGCCATGGAAGCTGGTGGATTTACCCCCACACTTGGCAGTTGAGTAGAAGGGGTGATTTGACTTGGTAATTTCGCTTTGATCGGTGACACGTGGAATACCGGGTGAATCTCAGAGCCTGGAGGAAGCCGGAGCTTGTAGGCAACTTGCCCAATCTTGTCTTCAATCTGATAAGGGCCAAAGTATAGGGGCGAAAGTTTGTTATTGTTCCTACGAACAACACTATGTTGCTTGTAAGATTTCAGCTTAATGAAAACCCATTCACCAATCGAATATGCTTTATTTTCTCTCTTTTTATCTGCTTGGTGCTTCATACGCTGTTGAGCCCTGGCTAATTGCTGCTTAATCACTTGTAAGCCCTCTTCCCTGTCTAGTAATAATTGATTGACTGATTCAATTTTTGAGTCCCCCGGTACATATGGAATGTGCAACGGTGGTTGTATCCCATATAAAGCTTCAAAATGAGTGATGTTCAGCGAGGTATGGTAATTAGTGTTGTACCACCACTCCGCTAAGGGCAGCCAATCAAGCCATTTCTTGGGATTTTCATGTGTCATACATCTGAGGTATGTTTCAAGACACCTGTTAACAACTTCTGTTTGCCCATCTGTTTGTGGATGATAGGTTGTTGATCTTAGCAACTCAATGCCCTGCAACTTGAATAGCTCTTCCCAAAAGGCACTTACAAAAATCGGGTCCCTATCACTTACAATGGAAGATGGAAGTCCATGTAGTTTAGAGATATTAGAGAGGAACACAGCAGCAACTTCCTTGGTAGTGTAAGGGTGCTTCAGGCTCAAAAAGTGGGCATACTTTGTCAAACGATCAACTACCACCAATATCACTTCTTTGCCATGGGATTTAGGAAGACCCTCGATAAAATCCATGCTAAGATCAGTCCAAACTCCATCTGGAATTGGTAGTGGTTGGAGCAAGCCCGCTGGTTTGGCAACATCATATTTGCAGGTTTGGCAAACCACACATTGCCGGATGTAATTCCTCACATCTTTTTCTAAGCCTTTCCAGAAAAATGTGAGTTGAAGCCTTTTCACAGTTGCTTGTACTCCAGAATGGCCTCCAAGGAGTGTGTCATGCATTAAAGCTACCAATTTTTCCCTCAATTGTTGATCCCTTCCCACCATCAATTTACCTTTCCTTCTTAATAATCCATTCTGCCAATAATATAGACCTCCTTCATTACCCTTCTGTAGTTCTTGAATCAGCTTTTGTAACTCATCATCTCCCTGCCAACTAGCTTCAATTTCAGGAAGAAGACTATGCACTGGAGTGGACACTGTTAACGTAACCAATTCAGCTACAGGAAGCCTAGATAGGGCATCATCCACTACATTTTCCTTGCCTTGTTTGAAAGTAATCTCGAAATCATAGCCAAATAATTTAGCCATGTACTTCTGATGCTGTGTTGTGGTGATTCTCTGCTCTAACATGTACTTGAGACTCATGTGATCGGTTTTAATTATAAACTTCCTGCTGCATAGATAGTGGTGCCATTTTTTAACAGCAAACACAATTGCTAATAACTCTTTCTCATATATTGACATACCTAAATGCTTAGGTGCTAGGGCCTTGCTGATAAAAGCTATAGGATGTCCTTCCTGTTGCAACACTGCCCCCAATCCCACATCACAAGCATCGGTTTCTACCACAAATACCTTATCCGGGAATGGTAGTGCAAGCACAAGAGCTGTAGTCAATGCTTGCTTAAGCTTGTTCATTGCGGCAGTTGCTGAATCTGTCCAAACAAAGGCTTCCTTCTTAAGTAGTTCTGTTAATGGTTTGCTAATAATTCCATAATTCCTGACAAACCTTCTGTAATAACCTGCAAGTCCTAGTAATCCTCTTAGCTGCTTGAGATTCACAGGTATTGGCCAATTCGCTACTGCCTCAACCTTCCTTGGGTCAGTCACAACTCCACCTCCCTGTATTATATGGCCCAAATATTCAACCTTGTCTGCCCCGAAAACACATTTATTCTTCTTGGAGTATAGTTTGTGCTCTGCTAGTTTTTGGAAAACCATTCTCAAATGTTGCTCATGGGTCTGCATATCTTCACTGTATACTAATATATCATCAAAGAAAACAAGGACGAATTTCCTCAGAAATGGCTTAAGAACCTCATTCATTAAACTCTGAAATGTTGCAGGGGCATTAGTTAAATCGAAAGGCATGACTACAAATTCATAATGGCCTTCATGTGTCCTAAAAGCGGTCTTATGAATATCAGCATGATGCATCCTGACTTGATGATAAGCTGAAGCCAAATCTATCTTCGAAAAAACATGTACACCATGCAGCTCATCAAAAAGTTCTTCAATAACAATTATAGGAAATTTATCTTTAATTGTTTTACTGTTCAATTCTCTATAGTCTATGCACATTCGCCATGTATTATCTTTTTTCTTAACAAGCACAACGGGTGAACTATATGGACTTATACTGTGTTGTATCGTTCCAGCATCAAGCAGCTCTTGAACCATTCGTTCAACAATATCCTTCTACAGCACAGAGTGTTTGTAGGGTCGGATGTTGACCAGACTAGCCCTTGTTATCAATGGTATCCGATGATCTTGTTTCCGTTTGGATGGAAGTGTGTTTGTTTTATGAAACAAAAATTCAAACTCCTGCAAAACTTGCTCCAACACAGCTGGTGTCTGTTCCATTGTGGTTGAAACTACTGGTGCCATTTGGATTTGAGCCAAATAAACCTGATTCCCATGCTGCAACAACTTAAGGATTCCTTGTTCTGTTGTGTAACTCATCACGGTTTTGGTGATACCTTGTAGATTGTGAATTTTTCCAGAAAATTCAAATTGCATTGTTAGTGTTTGAAAATTCCAAACGATGTTTCCCAAGGTAGCTAACCACTACACTCCCAATACCATCTCACAACCACCTAAGGCCATCACAAGGAAATCCCCCACATATTGCTCACCCTGCATATTCCAGCGGAAATCTTTACACATCCTATCACAGTTAACTACTTGCCCATTCGCAACTGTGATCTGTATTGGTGCAATCTTCGCAAGCTGATAGTTTAATCCCTTTATTAAAGATGGATCCATGACATTGTAAGTACTACCAGTGTCAATCAAAATGTGTAAGGCTCTTCCCTTATGTCTCCCAATAACTCGCATAGTTTGATGATTCGGCTCATTCAGGGACCCCATAGCACACAGAGAGATCATAGGGCCTTGATCCATATCGTTTCCTTCTTCAACAACATCTTCTTCAGCCTCATCACATTCTTGGAACAAAATCGCATGCATATACTTCTTTTTGCATAAATGATTGGGAGTAAACCTCTCATCGCACCAGAAACATAGGTTCTTAGCTCGTTTCTCATTCATTTCAGCTTCTGTCAGCCTGCGAGCCTTTGGTGGAGCCCCCATGATTCCCTTGTCATTTTGGGTCTTAATCTGTACTCCTCCTGTTTGATACTTAGCCACAGGTGCTAAAGGGGCTCTAGCAGTAGTTGTATTGCTAGATGGATTCCCAAAATTTCCTTTAAAAATCAGAGATCTCCCTGTGCGAGCAGAGGTTAGATAAGCATCTTGCATCCTGGCTAATGCATAAGCCTGTTGGAGTGTTTTTGGCCCTTGCATCCTCACTGGGTACCCTATCTCATCTTTTAATACTGTAAGAAAACAGCTCAATATATTTTCATCGGAAAGAGAGGTCCGATGAGCGCAAGCATCAAATGCTTCAATGTAAACAAGAAGGTCCCCATCCTGATTTAGTTTCTTCAACTCAGCCATAGGGTCATGGTAAATCCTATCACCAAATCGGATTCGTAAATCCTTCACATACTCACTCCAAGGAGGAGTTCCTTTGTGTTTAACAAAGGACTGGTGCCATTCTAGTGCTTTACCAGAAAGATGCAGAGAAGCAACGGTTACCTTAGTATCTGCAGGGGTATGATCTACCTGGAAAAACCTCTCACAGCGAAAAAGTCAACCATCTAGGTCAGAACCATCAAACACTGGAAAATCGATCTTAGTGAAGCGGGTACCCAACTGGTAAGATGATTCACCATGGTCTGATGATAGTGTGATGAATGTTTGATCCTTCGGCTGCTGTATAACTGGTGTTTTAGGTGGACTCACCAGGAGAGATCGCATTTCAAACAACATCTCATCCTTCAGCCGAGCTTGGCGCTCATCTGCTCATCGTTCAGTTTCAGCGAGCATTTCCTTAACCTTCGCCAGGATTCCTTCTTCGAGCTTCTTATCTGCCATTTTCTGCAACTCCACAGTGCCAGGCCGCGCTCTGGTACCAAATGATATAGGGAAGAAAGCTAAATGAATCTAGCTAATATAGAAGGGAAGAATCAGAGGGATTTACTGTGGGAGAAAGGAGAGAATCTTCATTGATTTCACAAATAGCATATCGGGCACCTCATCACACTCAGTACAAATACGGTTACAATTCTCTATCTCCACTCTCTCTCTCTTCCAGCACATCAATAAGAAAGGCAATTAACTAAACGCAACGTTTAAAGGTAAAGACAAAAACTAATTATTTAATTCAAAATCAAGCAGCTAACAGTAATTCCCAATTGCCTCTATCTCCATACATCATAACCAGAGGTCGATAACGCACAAAACTGCCATCCATAATTTCAATTATCTGCACGTTACAAACCATGTCTACCAGAAAAACTGAATTTTTCAATATTTGGGCCAGCTCAAACTTTATTGTATTCCATGCCTTTTTCTTACAAAATGGTCCAGTTTCGATTAAGATATGTTTCAACAAAATGCAATTTATATATGTAGTTTCATTATTACATGAGCTCTTATTCATAATTCATATTTGATTATTCCTAAATGATTTATAGTCTTGTAGCACTCTTATTTATATTTGATGACAGCTGATCATTTTATCGATCCAGAAAGCTTAGTTTAGATAGAGAATTGCAGGTTGATAATGTGGTGGTCAAGTCGAATGCATTAAAAATTTGGGGCTATATGCCCCTAAACTTTCAAAAGTTTTTTAATTATCCCTTGAACTTGCAAAAAAGTTACGAATAACCCTCTGAACTTGCAAAAGTGAACTCATTTACCATCTAAATGCCACGTTTCAAATTTTTGTTCGCTTAAATATGAGGCAAATCGGTTCCCTTTTTACAAGTTCAGGTGGTTTTTTTGAAACATTTTTGTAAATTCAAGAGATTATTTAGAATTTTTAAAAGTTTAGATATGTGTTTAGGGACAATTTGAATTTGATGTATTAGGCCAAAATTTGGTTATTACGATAAATACCTTGACATTCAATTCCCAATTAGAGAGGTTCGAATAGTTAAATTAGTTTATGTTATGTAAATCAAAATTAAGAGAGAAAATGTGAAATGATTGATTAGATACAAAATAGTAATCGTACGTCCAAATACAAAAATACAATTATCTTCCCTTGATACACAACATGCTAATTTATTTAATTTGATTTTTGTTTAGATTCAAGAATTTGATTATGATAAATTAATCAAATTCCAGCATTTGTGGGCTTAATTAATTAAAACTCGGGGGGTAACCGTACAACAAAAGCCGTCCATTGAAGAAAACGAGGAAATAGCATCTTTCTAGTTTGATGTCCACCCGTTCCTGTGGGACGATCATGTCTATATACATTTTGTTATATCAATCCATAAAGTTAGAAATAATTTATATTAAAGGGTTTAAAATATTCCAATTTTCAACATAAAACTGTTTACATTGTGACCTTCCACTAAGTTATATATATATATATATATATATATATATAAACTTCTTTTCATTATTTAAAAATCTCCAAAAAATTACTAAATAATTATTTTGAGTTTATACCCTTACCACATGTACAAAAACATTTATAATTTTTAAGTTAAAATATTTAATTTTTCTATCTTTACTCTATTTATTAAGATATGAAGACTATTTTATCATTTATTAATGGTAGGCAAAGTTATATTTGCTTTATATTAAGCAAAACTGCAATAAGATGCACATAAAACATACACTACATTTATGATGTACCATATACTATAAAATTTATTCAAATAGTTTATTTCAGAAATATTTGGTGAAACCAATGAATTTTTAAAAAATTAACAAAATCTACTTTTGGCCAATTTACAATTAATATATACATCAAATTGATAACTCATGCCAAACAATTTAACTGTGACTAATGTTTTAATATAATAGTTAAGATGCAAACTGCGATTTTCGAACCACATCCGAAACGGAATAGGTTTTTCTTTCTATTTAATGCAAGTGAAATCGCATAATTTTTATTTTAAAAAAAGTTTAATCTAATTACATTTTTCTCGTATTTTTATGTTATGTCAAATTTAGTCATAGAGATATATGTTTTATTTCCGTAAAAAGAAGTATGGTACGATTAAAAGGACAAGTCGTGTATTCCAAAGGAACAAGCACATGTCATCCGTTAACGAGTTGGCGGCAAAGCAAAGTGAGAGTACAATTTTTAAATTGTCGTTATTAAAGCGCCCTTATCAGTTAGTACGGACAGCATAAGCCATATTTGGCGGGCCGGCCGGCCGGCGGACTTTCACAAGTATTATTGACATGGTCTTTTTGCAAACACAGGCCCCTCCATTTCTACGCCCACATCTGTCTGTTGCTTTGCTTTGCTGTTGATTTTTAGTTCGTTTGTTTTTTGTTTCTACTCCATTTTTAAACTGATGTTGATTTATTCTTCGAATAGTTATATATACCCCATTCTGTGTCATGTTAAGATGTAATATTATTCAATTGAATTTCAACGATCTTTGTTTTTCGGGGGCTGGGTAATTGCTGTCGAAATTTTGAAGATTCCCAGAAATGGATGATGAAAAATCAGTTGCTCTTGATGCTGTCATCAAGGAAGCCGTTGATCTGGTATGTTGTTTCCAAAGTTTGATTGAGTTTCAATAATCAATTAATTATTCCTCAAGGAAGTTGAAAAATGCAGGAAAATATAGCCCTTGAAGAAGTATTTGAGAATCTAAAATGTACAAGAGAGGGTTTGAGCT
>CAOJBI010933483.1:0-11771 GCA_948277035.1 Euphorbia corollata | reverse complement strand
TCTCATATACATCACTTTTTTGTACATGGTGCTGAAATTGCAGAACATTCCGGCTAAGTTCGCTGAGAAGAGCGGCTTAAAGCGAAAGTTACCCGAAGAGATGATTATAAGAAATTACAAAAGAGGAAAATCATGGACAGTAACACCACGGAGAAGCAAGGATGGAGTCATTTACCTAGGATCAGGATGGACAGCCTTTGCAAGGTCAAATGGAATCAAAGTAGGAGATGTCTTAAAGTTGGAACTTGTCAAGAAAGGAATCAAGCCTGTGATAAAAATTTCGGGTAATTGTCATTCTGCTTTCTCCAGTTTTTGTTTCGATGTCTATTTCTTCGTTATGAGAATTTCTTTGTTGTTTCATAAGGTGTGAACCTTGGCAAAAAGGGCAGTAAGAAGGGCAAGCAGATTAATCAAAAGATGAGCTCAGAAACTGAAGAAGATGTCAAGCCAGTTGTTAAGTTCTAGTCAATTTGGCCGCTCTGAATTTTGAACAAGTTTAAATATGAAGTCGTGAAGAACTAAACTCACGTCTAAAACTTGATTTTCTACTGGTTCGAGAATCAAATTGACCCTTTATTCTCGAGTAAATATCATGTAATCTGTCAAAATCCGTGTTAATTTTTGGAGGATTTGATATTTTGTAGAATTTTTAATTCCTTTTTGTCAAGAAAAGTTTGAACCTTTACCAAATAATCAAATATGGCATACAGAAATGGCTGGAATCTACAATTCTGCAAATACTAAACAAGTTCTTTACTGACATTATTAATTGACAGTACAAGGTTTGTATTTCTGTGCATGTACAGTTTATGTTCTTACTCCATTGAAACCGAACCAGATAACTTCCCTCATTGGATCCTAATTCATCAGCCATTGACGACCGAACAAGATTGACGAATTTCACCCTGTTCACCAGACTTAACTCCAATGCTAGTTAGTTTCAGAAAGGATCGAGTCCAACTCTCGAAAAAACTTGCTTCATCGTTTGCAAAGTCCTCTACTAGATTTCTTGTTCTTTGATCAAATGAAAGTACTGAATCTGACCGAAAAAGCCCCTTGTGAGCTAAAAGGTTTCTATAATATTGATTATCAAAAGTGGAAGAAGTTTCAGGATCATTGTTAACTGTTATTGAAGCACTTGCTCCGACTGGACACTGTTTCATTAAAACAGTTGCATAGATAGTGTCGAGCGACGAATCAAAAGATATTAGACTTCCTTTTGAATCCACAGTGAATCGGTTGCTAAAGAAACTGCAATGAGCCTCCCCTATAGTATGAGCACCTGCCAAGTCAGGATAAATAGGTTCATATAACTTCTTCAGTCATAAAACCGGGTTTTTTTTAGCTTATTTAGTCCACACTCTACTTGGTATTTTGTAATATATACTACAATAGTGTTATCTTTGTTTCATTCAATTCCATTAATCTCAGAACAACTCTACCCTTGGGTGGTTAGTTTATCCTCGTATTTCCTTACACGCCTAGAGATTTTATCTTGGTCCAGCCCTTACCAATATTATCCTTGTATTATTCTGCAGTTTATCGGTTAGTTGTTCTCAATGCCAAGGGTAGAATCGTAGATATGTGCAATTCAAAAGTTGACAATACCTGAGAGGACAACAAGGTCATCCAAGGATAAACCTTTAGAAGAGAAGATTTTGATCATCTCATCCATGGTAAAACTTGTATCTATCATGTTTGGTCTTACATTTTCAACTGCAGATACCCTCCCATCTCTCCTACCTGTCGGAAGATTAATCATAGGTCCTCCAGTCTGTTTTCAAGTCCATTCAAGAATCACTAATCAAAAGATTCATTTATGAAAAGCGAAGAAAAGAATAAGCAGAAAATGCTTACAAAAGCAACAGCATCTCTAGCAGCTAAAGCAAGAATATCAGCACAAGAAACAGTTGATGGACAGAATATCTCAAGCATCCTTTTAGCTGAATCTATGACTGAAAACCCACCAAGAGACTTGTTTGCTGGATCACTTCTCTCTGTGTTATTTCCTAGTAATAACACAGATGCATCACAGCCCTGTAACCATGGAAAGTTCCTTTTTCAATTCACAGTTTTTCAAGGCTAAAAATTGCTCCGTTTACTTTGGCCAAATATGGACGAGAAATGGACTAACCTCGACAAAGCAGTCATGAAAGAGCAAACGGAGGAGTTTCCCAGGAATGGTTGGATCAGTAGAGGAAGCTGATCTAACTGTGTTTGAAACCACGCGTTCAGCAGAAGGGCATGAAGCAGCATAAAAGTCAAATGAGAGGCTACCTGAACAAGAAGAAACAAGAGCAAACACAGAAATAAGTCCAACATAATAAAACCTAAAACCCTGATAAAAAAGGGAAACTTTTGTCTCCATGAAAGATTTTAGGTACTTTTGGCAGTCGGACTACTGTTTTTCTGTCTTGTAGAAAAAATTGATGCATTTCAAGAAATAAAAAAGCACTTGCCTCACCTTGAATTCTCAGCACTTATAGCTGCATTTATTTGAGTTTGGTGTTGTCAGAAAGTAGATAGGAACTTCTAATAGTCATAAAGTGATCAAGTACAAAGAAAATAAAGCTCATATTTGAAACTTCTTCGAACTGTTTTTCTGTAAGCATAAACCCCTGACTTTTACTGGTTAATTGCCAGTCAACCAGTTATTTGCAGGTATAAATTGACAACTGTTATGCTCTGACAGACATCCAATTGAGCATCACAACAACGAAACCCACATATGTAAGCCTCAAGGTTAGTATGATTGCTAAAAGATAGAAGTTTGTGCCAAAATTTAAGCAAACAATAAATGCTACCTCTAAATTTTTTAATGAATTCCTTCCCCTGATACTGTCATTACAAACGGAAATTGATGATTTACATGCCACATCCATTTTACTTCCTGTCAATCATAGAGACTGAGTGAACAATATAATTACCAACACTTAACGTTACTTCCATAAAAAGATGCCATTATTTTCAACAAAAACCGTTAGAGGTCTCAAGTTCAAGAGATATCTAGCTAGCCAACTGGTGTTTTTCATAACAAAATTTTTCTATCAATATACTTGACAGCAAAAGATATTTCCTTTAGTAAGACCTAAAGCAATTGCCACCCGGGGATTCTGTTAAGCGCCCAGTACTGCATGCCAATCGGTGAATTAATGCACATCTTGAATCTAATGGCCGTGATTCACCTCCTCCCTCTTCCTTAGCAGCATTATTTAAAAGTAAAGAACAGCATTACCATCCCTTATCCAGCTGAACTGGCAATTTAATATGAAATAAATTAGCTGACTTGTGGCTGGAAAGTTGACGGGTCAGCTCTATAATATTAAATTGCAGCTGGAGCTCCAGGCCAATTTACTCATTTCCAGTTTCCACATCATCAACCTCCGTAGATTCTTCCAATTCATCCACATCCACATCATCTAAGGGGATTTCGTCGCTATCCTCAACAGAAGTACCTACCAAAATGCAAATTAGCTTCAGATTAAAGATATAGAAATGAAATTCAGGCCACGATATCACAGCTTATACAATACAATTCCAGAATTTCTTAGACACTGAATCTTAGACAAAATAATATGTTAATATGAGTTAGAATTGTACATAATTGTGTTCAGATAATGACCATAGACAGACTACAAATATCCGTTGCACTATCAGTTACAGGAAACTATATGTACCCTTGCTAAAAGTATGAGCCTACTACCCACTAAGTTCTTTCACTAGCATATTTCTCATAATACGATGGATAATGGATCAATCCAGCCAAAGTCAATGAGATCAGTGGACTAAGTAGAAAAAGGTTACTCTCTTTCTATTCGATCTCGGATTTGGCAGGTTTTGTGCAAATTTCCTCAAATACAGAAGACAAATGAGCCTCCCATGACAAACAAACCAACTAATGATCCCAGGTTCACAGCAATAATGGAGAATCATTAACACTAATATGCTGCCAGACCAAGAAAGCTTACTACTGATCAAATTGTAAAACGATGGGAACAGAAGAATGCCAAAATTTATATTTCACTTAAGAAGGTAATAACTTCAGTATCAAATGATGTGGTCCATGCAAAATTTGTTTACTACATAGTTTTACAACTACAAAATAAAATACCCACCTTGAGCTAACAGTGTGGGGCTGCTTGTTGGTTCTCTTGACTGTGATACATTATCCAGAAGATATGGAAGTTCCAAAAACTGCAACAAAGACTCTGTTTGAGGATTCCTAAGGCAATCTGCTCCAGAAGAAAAAAGCATATAAAGATAAGCCATCCATAGTAAGAGCCTGAGAAGCAGAATGAATTTTTGTTTATCGAGATATTGACAAAGTTTGCAACACAACCTTATATAAAAGATCAACATTAAATAGCAAGACCACCAAAATGATTGTATAGCATTACCAGGAAAGGAATTGTTTGACTTGGGTCGGTCAGGATCAAAAGAAGGAACAGTCCTTGCAAATTCAAAAGGTTTGGCCCCTCTTGCTCCCAGCTTGCTCCTTACCCATTGTTTACATTCTTGCATATCTAGCTGTGTGCCCCTATTATGTAAAAGTACAGCATTATTAAGAGTAAAAACCGGTTCTTTCTGTTAGTAATAAAGACACATAAACTAAAACTACTATTTAACGTTAGTTAATGACCATATAAAACATGTTGCTAAATACACACCCAAAGTTTGCTTTTTTAAACGTCAATGGGAAGATACAATTGAACTTTCTGGTTATTGCCAGCCATTCTTCATCATACATAATATCAAAAGGTCCAGGCTCTGAATCTATTTCAATAACCTGTGAGATCATTGCATAACATTGATGGTAAGAGCTTCAAACAATGAATACACACTTATGATAGGCAACCATAAGAAATTAAAGTATATACCTGCAAAAACTTGCGTCCAGGTAGACACTTATTAAGTGCAAGGAATTTCGTCACCGGGCCACCTTCTCCATGCTGAACAACAGCAGGAAATTTGCAGTGGAGGTGAGCTGAGAACCAATAAGGGGGTTTTAATTTTTCCAGTAGTTGTGCAGCTGGTTTACTTCCAAGGGTTTTTTCCTTAATCTAATAATACCATCAAGAACAATTTCAGATTTTAATTGACAGTTTTTAGGCTTCATTAAAATAGAGAACTCTACACGATCAAGGTTCCATGCATGAAGAATTATTTATTGCTAAAACATCAAATGTACATTTTTCCCAAAAATGTTTGTTTGCTGATATGCAACAAAACCACATTGATAACAAAATTTAAACAGTAACTATAATCACCTCATTCTCGAAATGAGGCTTAAATCGAACAAGTTGCTTCCAATTCCCACAATCAGTAATGCCAAGAGGCCAATCATGTGAAAGAAAAATATCAATAGGATCCTCTACTTGCATAAGTTTGTGGACATCATACTCACGAACATGGTATACAGACCTTATGGTCCTTTCATTATAAGGAGGCCTCTCATGGTGTCCTGTTAAATCAAATTCTAGTTCAGCTTCTAACCATAACAAACTGTCAAAAATCTTTAAAAGCATACATAAATGGAGAAAAGAAAAACCTGAATAATAATCTCGGGCATTATAAATGCCCGAAAGGCCACCAATTCGAATATTGCCAAACTTGACAACCCCAGCAAAACCTAGAAAGTATATATTTGGGGCTGCCCATCCACCATAGTATCTAAGAAACATAAATTTGTGATATCAATTACCTCAACAACTGATTTCTTCGACAAAATAGTAAAATTAAAGCTCAAAACTTGAACACGAAAAGTGAAATCAAACTTACAGTTCCCACAAATAATTGGACGCCTCATGATTTCCGCCAATGAAAATAGTTGGAACTGGAGCAATTTCTTCTCCGGAATAGTACTTCCAGAATGACTTCATCTCGCGATATTTCTGTGGCACATTTAAGCTCATCATGTCTCTCTCATTCCTCACGGCCTGATTGCAAATTGAAACGAAATTAATTGAATCACATAAAATAAAAGAAAAAACTTTGTCAGCAAAAATAGTTACCTGGAAATCCCCGCAACAAAGGAGAAGGTCGATTTTGATGCCGTGTATTTTCTCCGAGTGTTGGATAGTTTTGTAAACAGTGTCTAGATCTCCATGCATACATCCTTCTATTGCTATCTTCATCTTTGAAGCTTCAAAAATTGAAGTAAAATTATCTTTTGTTTTCACCAGTTATTTATATAACTTTTTTATTGTAAAACTATCTCCAAAAACTTAAAACTATCTCCAAAATGAATTTCCGGCCCGGCCGGCAAAAATAATTTTTTATTTTTTATTGATAAAGGCAAATATCAATAGTTAAATTTAAATATTTAATTAGATCCTGTAAAGTTTTTTAATCAACTACTAACATTCCTCTTTTCAATTAAACCCCCGAAACTCCACTAATTGCTTTTTTCTCTTTTAATTGGTTAAAGTATACTGCTTTTCTTTTCAATAAATAACCTGTAAGTCCTCTTTTCGTCCTTCCTCTCTTTTAACTAATAAACTTCTGTCAATTCTTATTTGAGTAGTATACTAGTATGCTGTCAATCCTTAAATCTTTATAATTTTAAATATTCCATCCTTAATTCCCTTCAATTGAATCCCCAAATAGTAAATCATCAACCCAACTCTAATCCAATATAACCAGAATAGTAAATCCAACAAAAAAATCCTAAAGCACGGCTATTATTTCAAATTAGGGCTTTGAATTTTCAAATTGCAAAAGGTTACCTTGTTCGGGCAGCGAGAACGATAAGGAAGTGAGAACATAACCGACTGCGACTAGGAATTGAAGAAGAAGTCGAACTGAACGGCGTCGCCGTCGGGAACCATACGGCGTCGGTTGAAACGGCCCGCAGAAAACAGTGACACTAGTTTGTTTTTGGAGCTACTTCCTTCACATTTGAACCTAATGCTTATTAACTTTTGTTTATATTTTCAAGGTTAAGTAGAATTTTTTTTTTTAAATGGATATTTGTGATTTTAGAAGTTGGTAAAAAGAGGATAAAAAATATATTTTTATTAAAAATAATAATGTTACATAAAATATTTCAATCAATTCAACAATTCTATAATTTAACCATATTATATACGAATTATATATCAAATTTTAGGTAATTTTTAAAAATTCTACATTTATTATGATTTTTTTAACGTCTTCAATTAAAAAAATAGTTATACTTCTCGGAAAATTTTAAAATTTATTACTAAAATGTATTATATTTTTATTAACTAAGCTGTAAAATTTCAGTTCAAAATGAACAAGATTACTTTTTTTTCTGACGTAATTGAAAATTGAAAATCCTTGAAAATCATCTTTTTGCAAACTTTTGAAACCACAAGCATGAAAAAAAAATTCCACAACAACCTTTTTATAAAATGGTCAAAACCACAAAGTATGTTTTTTAAGTTTACCCTATTTTTAAGATATAAAATGACAGTGAATCCTTTTAACCGAATAAAGTACTAACCTTGATTGAATTTGTGTTAGTTCACAAAAGAGATACCATAAACTTGGGTCACAAACTAGCACTAAATTGGCCTTAATGGGCCTATGTTTCACCACTATAACGCCCAATTTGAAGTGCCAAAACCCTAAAAACTAGCAGTTATGGTCTCTGGTTCTTTGTTCTAGAGAGCTTGAATCCACGCTTCTGAACGTAGAGAATCTAGCAGCTCTTTCACTGTTCGTACTACATCCTTTTCTCTCTCTAGATTCTAGAGGGAGAATCCTTTCAAAGTAGGTAATCATGGAGGATGTTATGTTGATGAATGATATTGAGACGCGCAGTGACGGATCTAGAAATTATGTTAAGGGGGAGCGATTTTATTAGTTAAATTTTTTTTCACGCATCTAATAAAATAATTTGTTCAATACTAGATATAATAGTACAAATACAATCAAGAACTAAAATGCGACAACTGATAGCATCTCTATCCACTAATCTTTATCCATGTCTTACATTAAAACATTGTAAATGATGAATATGCTTTTAAATTGATTTAGTCGCTTCCCTATTTTTATGAATTTGAAAAAAATTGACTATTTTTTACTGTTTTTACTGTTTATGACTGTTAAATTACTTTTATGGGTAAATGTGTATTATTTATTGAAAGGGAAATTATAACTTTTGTCAAATTACACATTTCTTATTAATTAAATACCCCTTTTTGAAACTTATTAATTATCTACCACATTTTTAAAGTTTAATTAAGTATTTACCCCTTTTTAAATATATCATTTTTTTATATATATATTTTTAAGTTTCAATTAAGTATATATATCTTTTTTAATATTAAATTGTTTCTTCTGATTTCAAAAACGTGATTATAGATGTATTTTTTTGACATTAATAGAATTAGGTTGTTGTTCGACTATTTTATAGTAGCACAATGTATAGTTTTTAATCTAGCTCTATAATTTTATAGGGGGCAATTTTAGTGTGGTTAATGTACTGCTTAACATTTTAATTACACATATTTGTTTGTTAATATATTTTCATTCTTCACAAAATGTGATGTTTTACTGTTGTAAATTTCTCTTCCACGTTATATCCAATCAGGATATTGGTCTTCATTTGAGAATTATTAATTGTACACGTAGGAGAAAATTAATTTTAATTAATTTTTTCTACATGTATCAATCGGACACTTTTCTATTTTTTTTATCTGTTAAAAATTTCACTTTCACCTTTTTCTTCTCAACTCTCCATTTTCAAAATCTCCAATTTCTTATAGTTTGACTTCCAAAACCCTATGAAAATGATAGGCATCCATTATATTCAGACATACCGTGAATTAGTCTCATATTTGAATTCATTCTTTGAAATTCTATGATTCCAGAAAGGGATACAAATTTTTTCATTTCAAATTACGTTTTCCGTTACGAACTATCATCACAAGTTGAAGGCAAGAATTAAAAAATAATTATAAGTAACTATTTTAAGATGTAATTTTGTGTAACACTTGGTAAAACCAGCCTATGAACATTGACTTCGTGGTACATGTCTACAACCTTAATGTGAAGTCGAACAACTTTCTAACTTTCAAGAATAAAGGAACGATGTGAGGTGTAGTGTAGCAAGCAAGGAAATGGTAAACTTTCTTTCAAGCTATTTTTTTATGTGTAGACACACCTAATGGATCAAAAGTTGACTTGAGGGCGAATTAAAACTAAAGAAAGAAAGAGGCATTTAAATTTTAAGAAAGTTTTCCATTCAGAATACAAACAAAAATTATATACATATAGAAAAAGAATATAAACAAAAGGAAACAAATGGCAAAAACATTGTTCTTTGTCCTCACCTATAATTTTATTACTTACTTTTACATTTTTTAAAATTATTTTAAACAATCGTTTTTTCAAATTTTAGTATGAGTATTTAGATATTTTCTTCATTTTACCTTGTTTAATGCATATTAAAAATGATGAGATTATAAAATTTACAATTTCTTTCAAAAAGAATAAGAATTATAAATGTAAATATTTTTTTTTATCTTAACTGATGTGAATTTAATATTCACAAAAAAAACTTAAACAACATTTATTAAAAAATGGGAAATATCTAAGTGTTATTACCAGAAAGAACTATCTTACAATGTGATTCCCAGATTTGGGAAAACCCAATTTTACAGGAAATTGACTTATATTAAATAGTTATCTGAATTAGAATGACATGTAATTAACACAGCTGTTTCAGTGACATTTCGATGCATGTATATGTATATACACATATACAAAATATTTTGTCACTTTCACGATTAAGACCTATGTATTGTCTAAAACTAAATAAAACGACAGTATTAGTGTATCGGGTTTTTTAAATGGCCGAATACGTAGTTTGCCCTTCTAGACTTGTCCTCATAAATCAAGTGTTCACTTGAACTTTGAAAAGCACCCGATTGCCTCCTGAACTTGTAAAAATGCACCGGTTAACCCTTTCAACTTGTAAAAAAACATCAATTTATCTCCTAATTGCCACGTGTCAACTTTTTGTGGAGAGAGAAATTTTTTTTGAAAAGTCAAACCAACCAGAATGTGACACGTGGCATCCAGGGAGCATATTGATGATTTTTTATAAATTGAGGAGATAACCAGGTGCTTTTCAAAGTTCATGGAGAAACTTGATTTTTGAATACAAGTTTAGAGGATAAACTATACATTATGCCTTTCTAAATTATGTCCAAAATCTGTCATCTTCTGAAGTTTTAAAATAATATGTGAGTATTTCAATTTAAAAAAATACATCACGATATTCTCTAAAAGTTATATTACAATTTTTAATTGAAAAGAAAAATTAGAAAAATGACATATTGAAAAGTTAAACTAATTATAAGTTGGCACATGACGTTCATGGAACAAAATGATGTAGTTTTTAAAAGTTGAAACAACTATATATCACTTTAAAAAATTCAAAAAAAATATCCAATTTCTTGAAATAATTTGAAATATGACATAAAACATATACATTAGTCGTAAAAGATTTAAAAGAAAAGCCAAAATTGAACTTTTTTTGACCCAAAAACTATTTGAATTGTTATTTATTAAAAACCTTTTCTTTTCTTTACAAAAAGGAGGAATCTCACAATTTCTTTTCTCTTTTAAGACTCGTAGTTCACAATACTCCAGTCTTAGTTGTTAAGTTATATTGAAATCGACAGAAAATAAATACAACAAACATGGGTCCAACATTTTCCAACTTCACATGTCAGGCCCATTTTATTTTCTGATTGTTTTAAGTAATTGTAAGTAGACATGGCTACAATTCCAGAACTGCCGGTTTCGGTTCCGGAACCGTCGGTTCTGGTTCGTAGTTTTCAAGAACTTAAACCTAAACCTTATATAGGATGGAATCGCCGGTTCCGGTTTCAGTTCGTAACCGTCAGTTGCGGTTCTGGTTTAGAACTTTAGACAAGGTTTTGACCCGGTTCAAATCCGGTTCCGATTTCGGTTCAAACCTTGTTATATGTTACATTTTTATTTTTAATTTTAATTAACGTTAATTTTATACTTTTGGATTTTGATTCACATTAACATTAGTATTGATTAGTCACTTTGACCATGATTTTGTTTTTTATTTTTTTATTATTTTTTACAAAAGACAAACTTACATTAAATAAAAAAAATAAAAAAATTGATAAAAAGGTAAGTTAAAAGACGTTTGCATTAAATAATATTTCAAATTTTTCATGGACTAACATTTATTGTGTATTTAGATTGAAAAACACAAACTCTTAAACGTAGGAAGCTTATAATTTAATTTTAGAACATATATTTTTTATTTTAATTAATATAAGGTGTTAAATATAAATTGTTTTTAATGTATTAAAATTTTAAATATAAATCATTTTATTGTTCAATAAGATAACTTATATTTACAAAAATTATTGAGGATTAAAATGTCATTTAATTAAATTTTTCAATTTAATTTTTGGGTAATTAAGCCATATACCCTAAAATCTTAGATTTTTTTACTTTTACAATTAAGGGGAATTATTATTAACTTTACCATTTTATTATATTACATTATTGATTTTACCCTTTTTTTGTTGACTTTTCAAACCCTCTTTAACTACCTTCTCTTTCCTATTTAATTTGATTTTCGTAACTTCAAACGTCCATATCTCACAAACCGTTGATTTTTTCGAATCGACACTTTGAAATATTTTAATCGTCTTAATTTTATCTTTAAAATGACATGCACTTTGATTTTTTCGAAAAAAAAATTAGGTATCGCAATCTTATACACTGTATAATTGTTGTATAATACTGTTTTT
>CAOJBI010933060.1:0-12229 GCA_948277035.1 Euphorbia corollata | reverse complement strand
GTGGTTGTATTTGTACCAGTTGTATTGCCCGCGCTTGAGACTTCAAACATTCTTGTATGTGTTCAATAATGTTCGTGTTATTCATCTTGTATTGATAAGACTAGCTTATGAACGTCAATTTACTTCAATCTGATTATAGTTCTTATGATAAATTAAATTTTCAAATCTCTTATCTATTCTTGTTTAAAACTTTATGGTAGTGTTTCTGAAAATGCCTGCTCTGAAATTTTTAACGGAACCAACCCGGGTATATGGTTTTAGTTCATGGATCCGTTTTGGATCCGTATATGGATCCGGATCCTAAAATTACAGAACAGACGGATCCGGGACGGATCCGGATCCATTACATGTACACGGATCCGGATCGGGTCCAATTTGGATCCGGTCCGGATCCGACCCGTTGCCATCCCTAGCGTGGATCGAACACCCAAACCTCAGGGTTATTCTGTTGAGGCTCGGCCTCCCCCGTTTTCTTCCTTTCCAAGCAGCAATGAGGGCTAAGTCCGCGTCTAAGCAACCATACGAGCGTGAATATGAGGGTATCATCTCGGACGATACATCTACCTCGGCTTCACAGGATGTACGCACGTCGACTCCTGTTGTAACTAAAATGCGGAATCCCAAAATGCCCACTGATTCCAGGGGCAAGGAGATACTCTTTGTCTCTATTTCCGTCGAAATGGACAAGCAATTTGAACTATGCCAGCAAGAAGGTACGCTAGAAGAAACTAAGATCTTGGCGACTTTAACAAAGCAAAGCATGTATACCATAGGGGAAGTTCAGGGATCTATAAACAGAATGAATGCCCAGATGGCCCAGATTATCGCCGGACAAGAGCGGCTCTTGGGGTTGGAAAAGAGTCTCTTTCAAAGCGAATCAGAGCGCCCACATGCTGAACGTGGCCACCCTAGATCCCGAAGTTTGGTATACAGAAGAGAAGCCTCTTATTCGAGAAACCCGATTAATAGAGGAACCAATTCGCTGACCCTTGACCAGGAGAGAGTTGAGAGGATTAGGGAAAGATCCCGAAGCCCCGTATACTCCCGAAGCTAAGAGGAACGTCGAAACAGCAAATGTTTCGAACTCGGAGCCTCTTCCAGTAGGCCTCCATCAAGATCAGGGTACCACCTTGAGGAGGAACGAGGAAGCCGAAGTCGCCACAGGTCACCTTCCCCTCAAGCATCTGTCCGCTCCACAAAGGAACCCACGAGAGTTCCTTCTATAGCCCGAACCTCAGTAACCGAGGCTACCCGGGCTAAGGAAGCCGTCGCCACAGTAGCAGAAGGGGATGAAGAGGCTCTTTTGAACAAATTCCTGAAACGAGTTAGAGGAATGCTGGTGGATGTGGGTATTGACCCGGTTACGCCTGAGGTCGAAGCGGCAGATACTCCTTTCTCACAAAGGGTGATGCAGGAACATTTTGGCAAAAAGTTCAATTACCCCATGTTACCGAAGTACAATGGCGAGGGAGATCCAACTCAGCACATAAAAACCTTCAGACAAAGCTTGTTCACAACTGAAGCTACAGACTCGATGATGTGTAAACTATTTCCATCCACTCTTATCGGGCCTGGACTTTTCTGGTTCAAATCACTTAAACCAGGCTCCATAACAAATTTCAATGACTTAGCAAAGGAGTTCTGCAATTTCTTTATCACTTCGATTCAGCAAACACCTACGGTTCAAGAATTGCAATTATTAAAGTAGGGCAAGCATGAGCCTCTGGGGGAGTACGTGGAGCGGTTCCAGAAGACCCTCATGCATATTAAGGGCTATAATGTTGATGTGGCCGTTGATATCTTAGCTCAAAACACAAGGAGCGCGGATCTCAAAAAGGACTTGTTCACCAAGCGCCCGACCTCACTTGCAGGCATGATGAGCCGAGCTAGGATATGGGTTACCTATGACACCCATCAGAGACAGTTTGGTATTAATGACGTAGCAGCTCCTCCATCAATCCCAACCTCATCAAAACCCCGATTTCACCAGCGAACTGAATTTAGAGGTAGGGAACCTTCAAAAGATCTAATCCCTTTAAAGGCCCCCAGAAGAGAAGTGTTATATTGGATTGAGAAGCAAAGGCAACATATTGATTACCCTCCCAAGCCTAGGCGTCCAGGAAAACCAGGCACATATTGCGACTTCCACAAGTGTGAAGGGCACAATACCGAAGAATGCCGGCACTTGATGATCGAGCTGAATAAGAAGGTGGTAGAAGGAAAGATAGACCGATTTTTGGTTGAACAAAAGGATCATCCTAGAGAGGAGCCTCAGTTTGAACGACCGGTTCATCATAGGGAAGAGAGAGCCAGAAAGGCCCCACCCAGGAGAGGGGTAATCAACGTAATCGCCGGGGGACCGATCTCAAGAAAGCGAGGAATTGATGAATCAAGAAGCAATGCGCGTAGAGATCAGGGCATGTGTTTCAGTTTCACCCATTTACCAAGGCCGGTGCCTCATTCGGATGCCTTAGTCATAGAGATGGTTATAAGTGACTTCCTGGTCAGGCGGGTATTAATAGACACGGGCAGCTCCGTTAACCTTATGACGAGGGAGGCCTTCAGTGCGCTCCAGATCAATCCGAACAGACTTCTCCTGGAAACTAACCCGGTGATAGGCCTAGGAGGTCATCCCATACCAGTATTCGGTGTAGTAAGCTTACCAGTAAGCATAGGGGACGACGCCGTGAAATGGAGGTCTAACGCTGAGTTTCTCATCGTGGACATGCCTTTTGCATATAATATAGTGCTTGGAAGACCGCTCATCTGCGACTCTGAAGCTGTCCTGTGCCTAAGGCAACTGGCTATGCAAATACCAACGATGGAAGGCATGGCTATAGCTAGGGGCAACCAAAAAGTAGCACAAGAAACTTACACTGCTTCACTTAGGGCCGAGGCCCTTGTACCCGAGATGGGCAAGCAGCACAAAGGTGCCGAGCCTCATGGTAAACTTGAAACGCTCATCATTGAACAAGGCAAGGAGCTGCGTATCGCAGCAGATTTTAAAGCCGGAGTGAAGGAAAAGTTGGCGGCAGTGTTGAAAGCAAACAAAGGTTCTTTTGCTTGGGAGGAGGGTGCTGTGTTAGGTATCGACTGATCTGTCATGGAACATAAGTTAAATGTTAATCCCAACGCGGTTCCGGTCAAGCAAAAGCAGAGAAATCATGGGTTTGAAAAGTAGCAGGCGATTTCAGAGGAAATTTCCAGGCTGATAAGCATTGGCCACATTAGAGAAGTCTGATACCCGACTTGGATAGCCAACGTGGTCCTTGTAAAAAAATCGAATGGCACATATAGAATGTGTGTGGACTTTACCAATCTAAATAAGGCTTGCCCTAAAGACAGCTATCCTCTGCCAAATATAGACTCTCTGGTAGACTCTACTGCAGGGTACGAGGCGCTTTCAATGCTAGATGCGAAGGCCGGATATAATCAAATTCCAATGGCCAAGGAAGACATTGAGAAGACCTCGTTCATTACCCATGAGGGTACATACTGCTATAATGTGATGCCCTTCGGACTGAAAAATGCTGGGGCCACTTACCAACGACTGGCAAATAAAATATGGTGACCTCATCGGTTCCTCACTTGAGCTGTACGTGGATGATATGGTTATCAAAAGTAAGTCCTTAGCAGACCATCCGGCCGATGTGGAGCAAGTTCTGAAAGTGATAAATAAGTATAACCTCAAGCTCAATCCGGAAAAGTGCGCATTTGGTATTTTGGCAGGAAATTTTTTGGGTTTTTTGGTCTCTGAGCGGGGGATTGAGGCGAACCCAGATAAGATACAGGCGGTCATGAATCTTGAAGAACCTCAAAGCTTAAATGATGTGCAGAAACTAAATGGAAAAATAAATGCGCTCGGTCGTTTCATCTCTTGCTCCGCAAAGCGTTGCCTCCCATTTTATAAAGCAATAAAATGAGCAAAAGATTTTTGTTGGACAAGCGAATGTAGGAGAGCATTTAACGACCTCAAGTCTTTTCTATCCAGCCCCCCATTGTTAAGTAAGCTGACCAAAGGAGAAACTCTATACCTCTACGTGAGCACCTTTGAAGAAGCGCTCAGCGAGCAGTATCCTGTGTATTATTGTAGCAAAGTGTTGCGAGACGCTGAGCTCAGGTATCCACGACTGGAGAAGGCTGTATACGCGATCATCATAGCTTCTCAAAGGCTACGATACTATTTCCAATCCCACACTATTGAAGAGAGGACTGACCTCAATTTGCGACGAGTCCTTCAGAAGCCGGAGACTTCGGGCAGACTGGCTGAGTGGGCTTTAAAGTTGTCAAAATTCGACCTCCGTTTTGAACCACGTAAAGTAATGAAAGGCCAGATATTAGCAGATTTTGTACAAGAGGCACCGCCGATGCCTGTAGAGAAAATCTCCACAGAAACTTGGAGAATATTCATTGATGGGAGTTCAGCACTCGGCATAGGAGGCATCGGGATCCATATGCAAGGTCCGGATGGTATTATCATAAACCAGGCCGCTCGATTGGCATTCTCCGTTACAAATAATGCAGCGGAGTACGAAGCTTTCATCTTAGCATTGCGAATTGTCAAGGCCATCAAGCCGGATCGAGCGTGTATCTGCAGTGATTCGAAGCTGGTAGTGAATCAATTGGGAGGAGATTATGCCACCAAAGATGATACGATGCAGCAATACTTGGCTATTGTAAATATCCCAAGTGAAGGATGAGGGAACTAAGCTAGAGGTCTTGCACATTTCTCGAGCCCTCAATAACGAGGCAGATAGGCTGGTAAAGGCGGCCTCGGACCCATGTGGGAAGGGAGTTGTCGCATGTACTATAGCAGAAATCTCTAAGCCAAGCACTTCGGCCATGGAAGTATTGTTAACGCAAGCAGAAGGTAGAGAGCCGGAATGGTATGATCCTATTTTCGCTTATCTACAAGACTCAGTCCTCCCCTCAGACGAGGTCGAAGCTCAGAAGATAGTAAGGAAATCCTTCCGGTATGCCATCATAGGCGACCAGTTGTACAGAAAGTCAACATCCCATCCTTGGAAGAAATGCCTCGGTCGGTGGGATGCGGATTACGTATTAAGAGAAGTGCATGAGGGGATTTGTGGTGGGCACGAGAAAAAAGATGCGATTGTCCGAAAGGCCTGCTTACAGGGTTTCTTTTGGCCCACGATAGAATTAGATGCCAAAGAATTGGTCCAGAAATGTCAAGCGTGCCAGGCTTATGCACGGAATATCAAGGCATCGCCGACAGAAATGACAATCATATTGACCGCATGGACCTTTGCCACATGGAGAGTGGACATTGTAGGACCATTGCCTATTGCTCAATATCAGAAAAAATGGATCATCGTTGCTGTGGATCACTTTTCTAAATGGATGGAAGCTGAACCCATAGCTACTATCTCCCCCAACCAGGTGATTCAATTTTTCAACAAGAATATCATAACTCGTTTTGGCATACCCCACACAATCATCACAGATAATGGCACTCAGTTTAATTGCGAAGTGTTTAAGGAATATTGCGAAGGGTTAAGTATCAAGCTGTGATTCTCATCAGTTTCGTACCCTCAATGTAACGGCATGACCGAGGTTACTAATCGGACAATCATAGATGGAGTCAAAACTAGGGTACTCAGCAATTGGACCTCATGGGTTGACGAGCTCCCAAATATCCTTTGGTCCTACCGAACCACGCCAAGGACAGCCACATGTGAAACTCCTTTCGTCTTAACATATGGTATCGAGGCTGTCCTCCCAGTTGACATTGGGACCCCCAGTGAGAGAGTGACTCACTATGTCAACGAAGTAAGCAACAAGGAAGCCCTGAGAAGGAACCTAGATAACCTAGAAGGCAAATGAGATTGTGCCTATCAACGGATGGCAGCCTATAAGAAAAAAGTGGTGGCAGTCTTTAATAGGGGAGTTAAGCCAAGATCATTCCAGATAGGGGAGCTAGTTTTACGTAGTACTGAGGCTAGCAGGGCGAGGTCTGGCCAGGGCAAGTTCGGTATCAATTGGGAAGGACCATACAAGATTGCTAACAAAATTGGACTGAATACATACAAGTTACAAGAAATGGCAGGCAAAGTCTTACCACGAACCTGGAACGCAACCGCGCTTAAAAAGTTTTTCCTAGGATAGCAGATCGATATATGGGCACGCTATCTGCGAGACAATTCTTTTTGTTAACGTTTTGAGCATTGTTATTGTAAACCCCCCATCGTGACAGGGGCATAATTTTATTACAATTTCCTCACCAGCGTTGTAATTTTGTTAATACATACTAGCTGGATTGGACATGGTCTTTTATATTTGTGCTCTTTAATTTTCCTTGCACGTTCGGGCATCAAGCAATTAGAAAGTGAGGTTCATAACCGAACCCTATCATTTGCTAAAAGTTAAATAGTTTAAAGCAATTAGAAAGCGAGGTTCATAACCGAACCCCATCATTTGCTAGAAGTTAAATAGTTTAAAGCAATTAGAAAGCAAGGTTCATAACCGAACCCCATCATTTGCTACAAGTTAAAAAGTTAAAGCAATTGGAAAGCGAGGTTCATGAACCGAACCTCATTATTTGCCAATAACTTTATTGCATATTAAAACCAAGCCCTACTATTAAAAACAGTATGAATTACAGATATTACGAGCACAACAAAACAAATGCATTTCAAGAACTTCATTGATAAAATGCAAGTTACAAATTTTTTACCACGCCATGTGGTATATAAATATATAGTACAAAAAATAACAAAACAAAACCTAAAGACCAGACGTCGCATCATCCTCGGCCTCGTCCAGCTCTGAAAGCTTTGAAGCGGCCCAGGAGTGGTACGACGCTTCTTCCTCTTCTTTTCCTTGCTCCTCTTCTTCTTCCGCCTCTCCTTCCTCAACACTCTCTTCCGCACCAGCCCTACCAAAGATCCTAGCGTCTTCCACCCACATCTTCATGGGATCATCCAAGCCAGGCTCGGGAAGCAGAGCTTGTGGGTCGAGGTCTGCAATCAGGAACATGCTTCGGGCTTTCTCGAGCAAGTTGGTCCGGAAGTTCACCCGATACCGGCTCCAGTACTCGATTAAGATCAAGTCTTTCTTCTAGAAATGGTGCTTCAGAGCTCGGTATTTTTCTTGAACCACCCTTGCAACCCGCCGAGCTTTTGATAATTCAACCTCGGTGCTATCCAACTTCTCGTCCTAGGTTTTCACTCGGGCTCGGAGTTCTTCAAGCTCCTCGGTTGTCTTCGCTTTCTCCGCCCGATGGGCAACCAGCTCGGCTTACGCCGCTTCCTTTTGCTGCTGGAGCAAAATATGAAACTCTTCCCGCTCTTTGTTGAGGGTGGCAGCTAAGTCACCATGGCTCTTTGCCAAGCTATCATAGGTTTCCTTGATATCCTTTTGCTGGCAGAATAGCAGCTCAGCCTCTTCCCTCGCCTTCAGAGCGACCTCAGTTAAGCTTTTGTTATCTTCCAACATCTTTTTCTTTTCCTGGCAGAGGCTGGCGATTTTCTTCCCCCACAATTTTAACATCTCGTCCAGAAAAATGGAGTGAGAGAAGCACTGCAAAAGTAAAGAATCATTAGACAAGAGAATAACAATAAATAAAACAGAGAGAAAAGCACATACTTGGAGAAGATGAGCCCGATGCCGAGAGGCAATTTTCTTTGCGTTTCTTTTATTCAGGGCCGCTAACTCAGAGGGGAGATGGGTTAGGTCTGCAAACCGATCAACAATTTGATCGTCGTCCAACTTAATGTCACCCCCAAACTCGGCTTCCCATTGCTAAAGACAAAACCAATCAGAAAACAAAACCGGAAAGAAACAAAAACAAGAAACAAACCTTACCCGAAGAGGAGAAGCTGGCCGAGTCTGCGCAGCCGATCTCGAAGGATCATTTACCTTCGGCCTTTTCGCAGGAGATCTCCTCTCCTGCTCACGGGCCCTTTTCCTACCAGCCAGAGCAGTCTCCTCATCTTGTGAGGTTGAATCAACCTCTAGGATGACCATCCCCACAGGGGCTTTCCCCTTAGCAGGTCGATCTACTTTCAACGGGGAGGGGCTGTGCTTCAGTAGCTGATCCAAGTCGATAGTGTCATCAACAGCGTGCTCTGTCCCCCTTGAGTCCAAGCCCTCCATCGGAGCGGGCATCTCACCTCTTCCCTCTTTCTCAGCAGTAGCGCTCGGTTCAACCCCCTCCTCAGCGACATAATCCACCTCGCGAGATAAACTTCCCAGGGACGGGCTTGGTACCTTAGGAGGATACCTCCTCATCTCTGTCCCAGCTATCTTGGGCACCTTCTTCCTCGGCTTCTTGGTGGCCATCGCTGCTAGGAGTTCATGGAACGGGATTAATTTAGACATACCTAAAAAATCAAAATAAAAATATCAAAAAGAAAGTAAAGGGTAAAAAAGTGTACGTTTGTTCAAAGGGGTCAGTTCAATAATACCGGGCCGAGCCTCAACATATTTATAATTCCGGTGCAGAAGGATTTGAACGGCAACAGTCCAGTTTATATACGGCACCGTCATGGTGCTAAGAAAGTGCACCGCCCGCGCCCGCCTCTCCGTCAGCCTACCATCCTCCCTCCAAGAAGCAGGATTCCCATGTACTCTATTCTAGGCCTAGGGAAAAGGAAAACCGTCGGGGTATACGACGTTGTGGCGAATCTGCTTTGTCCCTCGGTCTAAATGCAGCCAGAATCACTTACTCTTAGCAAACTTGACCGACCCCTTCTTCTTCATAATCTTGGGCATCTTCAACCTTCCAGCCCCGAAATATAATAAATTACCCCCTCTCGTTTGTATAGGCTGGAAAAACCGTCTAAACACTATTCCATCTAGCCACACACCTAGATCCTTACACAGCTTGCATAATAGTAGCAGCTCGAGCATTGAGTTCGGTGACAGCTGCCCGGGGCAAAGAGCAAATTCCTTCAAAATATGCGCTGCAGAGGCAAATAACGGCAAACGAAACCCCCAATCAATCTGCTGCCCATATATGCCTATTGTATTTTCTGGGGGCCGGTCTATCATCTCGTCGGCCCCAGGCACCGACCCTAGTATCCCTGGATATTGGCAAGCCATTTCCATGTACTTCTGTACCTCGGCTAAGGTAATATCAGACCGAACCAGCACATCTGAATTAGGGTCGTTATCCGCCCGCTTCGGTTTATTCACTGACGGATCAGGATTGTATACGGCGGCACTCAAGGGATACTCCGGCTGATCTCCTAGGGAGTAGGGTGTACTAATTCTCAATTCGGTGACGTAATCATCTACGGGCTCTTCCCTAGGTGATTCTTCAAAGCCTCGCCCCTCGTTAGCGGCGGAGGTACCTACTCCAACTGCCGGTGCAGAAGACGAGGCTCCGTTTTTATTTGGCAGTGTTCGGAGAGGCATGGCAGTGATCGGATGCACGGAGTGGACGGACGAGGACGAGGTTGTACTGGTGGAGAAATTATCGGAAATATCTAAATTTTCCATTTGATGAACAGTACTTACCGGCAATCTTGAAGCTTCGAGATATCTCTCTCAGAAGGAGTATTTTCCAAAAGTATGAAATGACAAATCTTTTGCCCTATTTATAAAGACGGATTCCCCAAATTCAAATTACAAATGCATTTATTACAATAGTACTCATTATTATTCTCGGGAAGTGGAAGAGTCCCTAAAAAGCACGCTTCATAACGGTCATAATGGGGTGCGTGAATGACACTCCTCTTGCTAACCAAACCGAGCCTTAAAGCAGCTCGGTCAATTTTGGGAGGGGACATCTCTGGCCACAGAGACTCGCTTCGCTCATTAACACATGCAAAATTAGATCACCACATTCACACAGAAATCACCAAGGAAATTTTACAACGGCCTCTCCATAGAGGAGCTTAGGCATGAGCCGAACCGGTGAAACATCACCGAGCCTTAAAAGGCATCGGTCTAGACCCCGAAGGAGGGACATCTGATATCAATATACTAGACTTGGCCCATTGAGGCCCATGAGAGGCAATCACAAGGCCTAAATAGAGGCCCAACAGCCATTAGGCTGGACACCTAGCGGTAATGGATTCAGCAGATCTGGTCCTATATAAAGTACATAACCCTCCAGCTCAGGTATCCAATTTACATCATCTCAATTGACCTTATAACACACCTACATGGCCCATACTGACTTAAGCTTCGGAGAGGTTATGCCGGTCATCCCGGCATAGCCCCTCTAACCCCTTCTGTCTTGCAGGTCGGTCGGTCGAACTCTTCACCTCAGGCGATCGGTCGATATCAAGTATCTTGTGCCTTGTTCTATTTTGGTGACTCACACTAGTCTAAAAGTTCTTCATCCAGTATTTGAAGTTCAAAATCGAGACCTATTTGATAAGAACACCTTGATGAACAATAAATGGACAATAAAATGAAAATTGGAGTTAAAAGGAGAACATTGTGATGTAAAAAGTAGGCTTAATGCCCCTTCTCATTTCCCCTGAATTTTCAAAAGTTTCAAACAAACCCTCAAATTTGTAAAAAATGCACAAGTTTACTCCCTCAATGTCACGTATCAACTTCTGGTTGATTTGACTTTTCAAAAATATCATTTTCACATATTTTCTACTAAATAAAATTCTGATATGTGACGTTAAAAAAGACGAATTTATACACTTTTTAAAAATTCAAACAAAAAATAATGTTAAAGACAAGGCCTAAAAGAGTACAACGTTACCTGTACATTTGAAGTGATTTTGAATTTAATCCAACAAAATTGTCGGTGCAGTTTATGCAGGGAATGGTAGACTTGAATGAGGTAGTTGAAGTTTGTCTTGTACGGAATAGTTAGCAAAACAGAAAATGTGATGAAATTAATTATAATCCGTAGACAAACACATATTTTCAGCAGTTTCCAATTGTACTTGACAGAGAAATCGTAAATTTTTTTAGAACTTATACCGTGTAATCAATCCAAACTTTCAAAGGGCTAACTCGAATTTGGATTATTCTCAGGTCTACTGAAGTGTAAGCTACAGTCTACAGACTAGAATATCATGTGGCCTTAAAAAATTTCCAAAAGTATTGTTTATAACTACTGTGATAAGGTAGAAGCTAAAAGTGGCTGTAAACACTCACCCTTTCTTTAATTTTTTTGTTCACCAATTTTTAACAAACTCAAACCGAACTCTAACTTTGATCGAATCAAATCCTATTCGAATCTGAGCTTAGTTAAATCGAGCCTAAGTAGATTTCTAACCAGACTTGAGTAGAGCTTAACCGGACATGCTAAACTTTTTACAAGCTTTAACTAAATTTGGAACTTAAAATTATGTTTTTACTTCATGAATTAAAATGTTATGTATGTAAAATTTATTTAATCTCTTAGATACTTATATTTAACGTTACATATATACCTATATATATTTATTTTTCATAATATACTTTTAATTTATGTAATCAGTATGATATTCTCATTCTGGACATGTTTACAAACCTGTTAACGAGCTTATTCATGAGTAGTTCGCAAGTTTGTCACCGAGCCACTTATGGAGCCGAATACCTCATTATTCAAACTCTGTTCGTTAATTAAAACGAATATAAATTTATGTTCACGATCAAGCTGGTATATTAACAAATCGAGCTCAAACAAATTTTAACCGAATCAAACATAGAATTGTTCACAAATAACTCTGTCATTTACAACCCTAAGCAAACTATCATATTGTCTTCGTCTTCCTTCTCTTCGGAAAAACACGAGTCTGTCTTTACTTAATAGCAGTCATAATGTTCCGAATCTATTAGATTTTATATAATCTCTAACCTCTTATATCATCTCTTGCCGAAAACTATTTCAACTCAAGCAAAATGTGTTATTTCACAATGCTATTTGAACAAATTTTCATTTAACCCATCAATGATTACGTAACTTAGTAACCAAATAAAAAAGCAATAAGCATATACGCACTCATCACAATGACCAGAATGAAAGTTCATAAGACCAAATCCATATATTGAATTCAGTTACAAAGCAGTCCGGTTCAGTTACATATACATTTAACCAATGGAGCAAATAATTAGGGTAAGGTTTCCATATTCACATCAAGATCCTTTATATAGAACAAAAAATAGAAGAGTATTTTAACCTGAATCGCCATACGCACATGACTACCAGCGTTTTCCTCTACTTTCATAAAACCAGAAACAAGTCCATGCATACAAGCTGTACAAATCGACAGTGGGTCAATCCACTACTTCTGCCTCCTCTCAACCTATGAAT
>CAOJBI010932256.1:0-10189 GCA_948277035.1 Euphorbia corollata | reverse complement strand
TCTTAAACATATTATCTACCTATAAAATAATTATCACATCATTAACGCACATGTCACATCGTCCGAGAATTCACAAACCATTAAAGATGTTCTAAACTCCGTTTAGTTTAACTATATCATTTACTATTACGGTTGGTGATACTTTTTTTACTCCTACGTAATTAAAAGTACATTAAAGACGTCTATCAAAAAAAAAAAGTACATTAAAGACAAAATTATGGTTTGATGTCCAACAAGCTAAATTGAATCGTCTAGAGGGTTCGATTACATCAACTAAAAAAAACTAGAAATATATACATATTTTAGGGACCAAAAATTCTTTGTGACAACACAACAAACACATGCTACGCTTGGGATTGCATATAGAGAAAAGGATGCAGCAGTTATTTATATAGATACAAACTCTCTATATATATATACATGTATGCCTATACTGTTTCTCTCCCTCCTGTAATCGATTCCTTTTTTTTTTCTTTATCTCGCCAAAGGAGAGCTCGCCGCACTCTGCTCCTTTCCTTCCTTTCCCCATTACTTCTGATGCTCTAATGGCGTTTTTCCTCCGTCTTCCCAGCTGCTGATCCCGCCGTCCTTCTTTTCCGGTATCTATTACATATTCATCATTCCATTATATTTGCCGTTTTAAACGTTCGTTTATTTTGATGAAACAGGAATTTAGGGAATCGCGATTGTTTTTTTTTCAGATTCGTTTGTATTGTTGTGATTTTGATTAATCTATTGGTTGTTTATCGATTGCATGTGACGAGATCCAAAAGATAATGATTATAATTATGATCTGTAACTGTAATTTATTTGTTTTTCCTTTCTTATTGAATTAAAGACCTGTTACATTTTTGAAAACTTGAAACTGAATCTGCATTTTCTCTGAGATTTCTTTTTTCACCCTCCTGGTTGATAGTTTTGATAACTGCTTGGATTCGGGCGTTTTCGAATTTCACCTTATGCTGTTGTGATTTATGAACTCATTTATTTTTCTATTTTGCTTTTCTTGTGTACGAGGAAATGTTCAGCTGAGAAACGGATGATTTGAAGAACTTGTTGCGCAAAAGTTACTTTTGAAAATCACAGAATGATAATTTCATTGGATTCATTATAGTCAAGCTGATGAACATTGTTTTTTGACGTTTATCAATGATTAATAGATCGAAGGGAATTTTGCATTGTTTTGTCATTTTTATAATATATGTACAAGTTTCTTGCCAAAAAAAGCCTAACATGATTCCGAATATGGTAATTGCTCTGGAATTTTATATGCTTTTTTATTGATTGATCGTGTAGTGGAAGAGGATCTGATGAGAATTGCAAGTCCGGAGCAAGAAATCCTGAATTTGATTGTGGGATTTGTTTCAGAACAGTTGTGACAGAACATCAGCGATGGATGAGAATAATGGCAGCAAGTTGACAGGAATTAGACAGATCGTTAAGCTAAAGGAATTTCTGCAGAAGTGGCAGTCTGTTACAATTGGGGCAAAGCCAAATACTCCTGCTTCTGCTCCTCCTGAGGGGAGTGGTCCCAGTGATGGTGATGTTTCGCCGGAAATTATCAGTAATCCAGGTGGGATATCACCGGATATAAGTAATAGGCTAAAAGGAAAGGTATATTGTGAATCAGATGAGGAAAGCTGCCACAGTCCAGGACCACCACCAGATGTGCCAAAAGGGTATTTGGCAGTGTATGTTGGGCCAGAGCTTCGGAGGTTCATAATTCCGACTAGTTACCTTAGCCATTCTCTGTTTAAGGTGTTGCTAGAAAAGGTTGAAGAGGAGTTTGGGTTTGATCATAGCGGCGGCCTCACTATCCCTTGTGAGATTGAGACCTTCAAGTTTCTCCTCAATTACATGGAGCACCATCCAACAGATGATCACCACCATCATACCTCAGGTATTTCTTTTTCTGCTCTTTCAAATTCATACATTGCTTTATAGTCAATTCTTCAAATACCCTAAATATAGTTTTCTAATGCTTAGCTCGATTGCACTAACATTTTATCACCTATGATTTCTTCTCTTTTCTGTTGAACATGAATTTTGAAACCACAACATCTCACCTTCAGATCTATGAAATGTATTAATAATAATTTTTATCCCAAGGTATATAAGGGAAGGTTAAGAACAACTAATTTTCATAAAAGTAGTGTTTTGTGTAATATAGGATAAACTCTAGTATTCTATTAGTTCGGGACGGTTCGGATCATTTATTTTGTTAAACTCCTTTTAAGACTTGGTACTGGCAGTCTAGCACAAAGCTCAATTCATTACTAAGCTCTTGAGCTCTCAAATTTTAATATTATACTTTCCTATATATAGAAAAAAAACATAGTTTATCAATCCAAGCTTTTTTTTTTAGTTATCAATTGTAGATATCAATCTCCTTTTTTGTCCAGTTATGTTGTTTTTGGGAAAAAATGCCCCCCTTTTGTTTTTATATGAAAAATTTTAGTTTAATTGAGAATGTTTAAATATCTTTGAAAAATTATCTACGCCCGAGTATATTTTTTGGCGCTGGCCTCTATATTCACATGGTGGACATGGTCTTGTACTAAACATTTTACACATGGTTGTAAATTCTTTAAAATCTCGTTACAAATCAAATGTCGCTCTAAACTCAAAATTTTCTAGTATGTACATTTTTTTTTCTGAATCCATTCACTCTAAAATTATTATTTTATTTCTTTTAACCTAGGTTTTCTCTTTAGATAAATAAAATTAAATTTGAAACACAATGAAATATTTTTTAAAAAATAGAGTATAAATAGTAGTGCATCGTCATTGTTGACATTGCACCGTTCAAATTGAAGTTGGAAATGATGCTAGCCATTTCCTCCTCCACGCGGCTTTTAGAGTGCAGTTGGAGATGTTTCTTACTACATAATTTCTTATAGTAAAAACAATTAACACAAAAATTCTTAGCTTTTTCCTTAAAATGCTTTATAATCCCTGAAGTCTTTCTTGGTTATTGACTTATTTGTATGTTACTCCTAGGTTGATGTGTTTTTGGGGTGTATTTGCAGCTGAAGAATTCCTTAAACCATTGAGAAATAATAATGCTGGCATATGAAGTGGTCGAGGTTTTTAGGGGTTCGCCACACATATCAAGCATAACGTGTCTTAGTATTCACTATATATTCAGTGCATATTATTATATATTATAATTCTTCTTCCCTCAATTTCTGTTCAAAAGAAAAAAAAAATAGAAATAATTAGTTAGGTTTAGGTGAATTTGGTGATGGGAGGTTAATTAAGTCGTAGCCCCTTTTCTTTTTGTTGGAATGGGACCCTATTTTATCTTATGTTCTTATTGATCAATGTGTATGACAACATATGTGTTCTTCTGCAAATATAAAATCGACTAATATTTGCTATCTTTTATAGCTAATTAGCTTTCAAGTTCATTTCTTTAGTTCGGAACTTCAGATTAAAAATCCAAGATGTTAGATTTCAAGTACAAGAGTATAACTATATCAGTAAAAATACACTCAATTTGGTAAATTTCATTTTGTTCTGTTAATTTTGGTTATTGATTTTGGGCGATATAGTGCTTTTTGACTACATAAGCAATGTTTTCAGTTTATCATGTCCGGAAAATATGGTCAGTATACATGAACGCTGAGGAGATCTAAATGACATTACTACTTTATCATTTTGACCGTTGAATTTTTTTAAAATTTTTGAAAAATAATAGTACGTGTAATGTGCTGGACTTGAATTTTGAAAAAGATTATGTTTGATTGGATTTCAACTGTAAATAACAAGAACCATTCATTTTAAAATGACTGACTTAACCCACAAAAAGTAAGCAGAAAAGTCAGATCTATTCTAATGAATGCGCTTTTAAAATATAATTGGCTACATCTATATAAATATTATTTCCAATACTATTCAAACAAAACTGTTTACAAGCTAGCTACATTTTACAAATATTCGTAAATATATAAATGTATGGGATAGGCTAATCAATTTGTTCCTTTCGCAAGTCAATCTTTTATTGGAAATTAAAATATGATATTTTTAAAAAGTTAGATTAATCACATTTTGACATGTGTGGATTGAGAGTTAAGTGATTCACTTTTACAAATTGAGGAGCAAATTGGGATGACATCTGATTTTTATTAGCAAATTAATGAAATTAATAATGCATTTGACTTTTCTTTTAACGTCTTTAAAATTCAATCATCAATCATACCTGACTCAACGTAATACAACTTGAGTAGTTTATTTTGTTGTATATGATAGAAGTAAAATCATGTAAAGTTGAACGAAGAGCCGGTGAAGTAGAACTGTGGAAGAGCAAAAGCTCACTCAAGGTATAAAAAATTGTAATAATTTTGATAGAATGATGGACGATTGAGCTGTAATAATCAAAATTTTCATATTAAAATAAATTATCTTTGAGCATAGTTATAAATTATCTTTGATAGATTTGTAGAAGTTTGAACATAATTAAGCGCTCAATTTATTGACTTTGGATACTAAATTGTACTTTGAAAGAATTATAATTATCTTTTATCTTTGGGTAAACTTAAAAAAAGTACCATGTGGTTTCACTCATTTTCAAAAAGGTACCATGTGGTTTAAAATTCATAAAAAGGTACCCTGTGATTTCAAAAACTTGCAAAAAAAATACCCTTTCAATATTAAATCATGTCATAAAATGGGTATTTGTGTTCGTTTTTGTCTGAATTTTTGCGGGATGATTAATAATAAAATGCACGTCAGTGATAAATTTTGTAATTTTTTGAATAATGTAACTATTTTTTATGAATTTTTAAAATTTGTTACCATAATTTAATTTAAAAAAATAGTTATACTATTCAAAAAATTACAAAATTTATCACTGTTATCAGATAAAAAGAACGATATTTAATAAAAATGGCATATATCAAAAACAAACTTTGAATTATAAGCACAATTCGAAACCGAATCCGAAAATCATAACTTCTACTACGGTTATCAGATTCAAATGATTCTTATCATTCCGGAAATATTATGAAACATATAACATACTGAAAAATATTAAATCAACAAATAAACAACAATTTCGCACAGAAAAACCACAAACATTTCATACGTCCAAAACCTAGAATAACAATTTTTATAAACTTCAAAAAATCATAACTTCAGTTATACTTGCTCGTTTCAGTGATCTTTATCATTTCGGAAACCTCATGATCTTAAAATCTAAAAAAATGACCAAACTTGTGAGAATAATTAGTATCATTCCAAGGATTGAAAACAATAACGTGTTGCCAGAAAATCAAAACAGAATTGTACAAAACTTTGAGAATTCATAACTTTTGTTATACTCGTTTGTTTTGAGTGATTTATGACATTTCGGAAACCTTAAGACGTGTAGAATCTAGTAATGTAAAGGAAAGACCAAAAATTAAGGCAAAACACATCGTCAGCCCCCTCATGTTGTCCCCAAACGCCGTCTGCCCCCCCTTACAAAACGACCCCGTAGCCCCCTAATGTTGGCCAAAATGAACCTCTCCACCCCCTTAAATGCCACGTGTCACATTCTGATTGGTTTGACTTTTCAAAATTTTCATTTTTCTCTCTCCACTAGAAGTTGACACGTGGCAATCAGGGGCAAATTGGTATTTTTTTACAAGTTGAGGGGGTTAACCGGTGCATTTTTACAAGTTCAGGGGGCTACGTCGTTTTGTAAGTTCAGGGGGGCAGACGGCGTTTGGGGACAACATGAGGGGGCTGGCGATGTATTTTGCCAAAAATTAATGAAGATGAATTTTGTTTTTTACAAATCAACTTGATGTGTGAAAATGAAAATAACCGAAAATAAAAGATAAATAACTTATATTTTCTTTCAGCTTAAAACCCGATTCATGAAATTACGAGTATATCACACAACATAGTTCTAAGAAAAAGCAATTTCAAAAAAAAATTTTGGCTTCTCAGAAGTTACCTTCGAAGCATGTAGCCGGACTATGTGAATTTCCGAGGGTCGTTCCTTTGAAGCATCCACCAGATTTTTCCGAGTCGAATCACCCAATGTGAACCGCAACCATTATATTTACCAAAGAACCACCATTTTTAACCTCATGTAACCGTGATAGGTGTACGGGATTTGAAGTAATTTTTGATTTTGTGTTTGGTACACAAATATGATTGAATGAGTTATTTTGTTGGATGAGTTGGTGAATGAATCGGAAAATAAAAACAAAGACGAACTTGGAAAAAAATGTATAAACTAAGTCATTTCCCTTTGAGGAATTGAATTTTTTTTTCCTCGGCCTTCCTCTTTCATTTATTGTCACAGTGCATCATTTTGTATCATTGAGTTTTTTTATGGGCTCCCTTCAATCCAAAATCAAATGTCCCTTCGGGCATTATTTTTTTGTATTTTCTTTCATTATATTATTATTATTATTATTATTGTTATTATTATTTAATTTTTTATTATTATAAATTGAAATTAAGGAATGCATTTCTTTTATTTATTTATTTATTTTTTTTTTGTTTTTTTCTATTTTTTTATATATATTTTTTAATTAATTTAAATATGATATGTATAAAAATGCTAAATTATTAAAATGGGGATCATAGATTATGTGAGACCATTATCTAATTCCATCCATCGTATCCCGAGTGAAATTAATCTCCCACGCGTATTATTCGAGCATCAAATTATTACATTAGGACCGAAATATCATGCCTGTAAATTAGATATTAATGAAAAAAAAGTTATAGGGAATATCTTTTTTAAATCGGTGTAATCATCATGCGATATATGATGACTTTGTACATTCTATTGAACAGATTGAGAATGACTCTCTCAACGGATACGAGATTTATATCCATTATGCTGGCTGATAGATTTTATTTACTCGAGCATTTTTTAGGATTTATTTCAATTTATGGGAAGATAAAGAAGCTCCTTCCAAAAAATTATGGAATGCTATCAAGCATGATACAATGTTAATAAAAAATCAGCCCCCGCTTATTTTGCTTGAGACAATATTTGATACTTCTCATCTTTGAGAAGATCATGTCTCCCTCACCGTCCACAAATTAATTGGAAAATTTCTTAAGGAAGTTAACGTAACATGGGACGTTGAAAATGTGCGCAAACTTATGGAGGAAAATGGTGCAAACAGGAACTTTCACATGCTTGGCATAGCTACAAGTTCCATGAAATTGCCTTATCGAGGAGGAAGTGTGTGTCAAACACTCACAACAAAACGCTTCATATCAACCGGTTCTAAACTTCATCGTTTTGGTGTAAAGTTCATATAGAATCAAACAAATATTAACGAAATAAGATTCGAAAATTGCGTTCTCGAAATTTCGAGAATAGTTTTTGATGAGGTCATAGAGAGCGGATTGGCCAACATGCTTTGTTTTGAGATGATCAATAGACATGCTCACTATGTGAGCGATTACATTTCAGTGCTTAACTGTCTAATCGATGGTCCTCATGATGTAAAAATTTTGGTGGAAAATGACATTGTCGACAATCAACTAGCAAGCGAATAAAAAATTACCGCTATAATAAATACAATAAGAAGTGTTATAGTGATTAGAGATAGTTTCTATCATGCTTATACAGTAGAAAATATAAGTAAATATTGTAAATCACCAAAGGCAAGACCACGAAAACTATTGTTCGAATAGAAGATGGAAATCAAGAGGAATTATTTAGCAAATCCTATAAGATCCATGGCTTTTGTAGTCGCCTTTATAATTGTTGTTTGTACGGTTATTGGAGCTGTAGCTGATATGATTCAAGTACATGGATTAAATTTTGAGATTTTCTTACATGATTGTGAATTTGTAATGATATATTGTAATGTATGAACTCAAGTTATATCTCTTTGATGAACTGAATTTTTCTTTTTTTCCACCGCCTTCTCTTTTATTTATTGCTATGAAGCATCATTTTATATCATTGAGTTTTTTAATAAGCTCTCTTCAATCCAAAATCAAATGTCTCATCCCCCTTTTTTTTGTCTTTTCTTTCATTATATTATTATTATTGTTATTATTTTTTAATTATTTTTTATTATTATAAATTGAAATTAAGGAATGCTTTTCTTTTTTTCTATTTTTTATTTTTTTCTACTTTTTCTATATATTTTTTTAATTAATTTAAATATGATATGTATAAAAATGCTAAATTATTAACTTAAGTATAAAATGGGGATCATATACTGTGTGAGACCATCATCTAATTCCATCCATTGTATCCCGGGTGAAATTAATCTCCCACGCTTATTTATCAAGCCTCAAATTGTTACATTGAGGTCGAATTATCATGCCCGTAAATTAGATATTAATGAAAACAAAAAAAGATATACGGAATATCATTTTTGAATCGGTGTAAGCATCATACGATATATGATGACTTTGTACATTCGTTGAACAGATTGAGAATGACCTTAATGAATATTACGGAAATGGTTATCGCCCCATTTTCTCAATGGATACGGGATTTATATCCATTATGTTGGTTGATGGATTTTATTTACTCGAGCAATTTTTAGGTTTTATTTCAATTAATGGGAAGATGAAGATGCACCTTCCAAACAATTATGGAATGCTATCACGGATGATACAATGTTAATAAAAAATCAACTCCCGCTTATTTTGCTTGAGACAATATTTGATACTTCTCATCTTTGAGAAGATCATGTCCCCCTCACCATCCACAAATTATTTGGAAAAATTCTTAAGAAAGTTAACCTAACATGGGACGTTGAAAATGTGCGCAAAGTTTTGGAGGAAAATGGTGGAAACAGGAACGTTCATATGCTTGGCATAGTTACAAGTTCCATGAAGTTGCCTTATCGACGAGGAAGTGCATGTCAAACTCTCACAACAAAACACTTCGTATCAACCGGTTCTAAACTTCACCGTTTTGGTGTAAAGTTCATATAGAACCAAACAAATATTAACAAAATAAGGTTTGAAAATTGCGTTCTCAAAATTCCAAGAATAGTTTTTGATGAGGTCATAGAGAGCGGATTGGCCAACATGCTTTGTTTTGAGAGGAGCACTAGACATGCTCACTATGTGAGCGATTACATTTCAGTGCTTAACTGTCTAATCGATGGTCCTCATGATGTAAAAATTTTGGTGGAAAATGACATCGTCGACAATCAACTAGCGAGCGAATAAAAAATTGCTGCTATAATAAATACAATGGGAAGTGTTGTAGTTATTAGAGATAGTTTCTATCATGATTCTACAGTAGAAAATATCAATAAATATTGTAAATCACCAAAGGCAAGGCCATTGGTATATACTATTGTTCGAATAAAAGATGGAAGTCAAGAGGATTATTTAGCAAATCCTATAAGATTCATGGCTTTTGTAGTCGTCTTTATAATTGTTGTTTGTACGGTTATTGGAACTGTAGCTGATATGATTCAAGTACATGATTAAATTTTGAGGTTTTCTTACGTGATTGTGAATTTGTAATGATATATTGTAATGTATGAACTCAAGTTATTTGCCTTTGATAAAATGAATTTTTCTTTTTTTCCTCCGCCTTCCTCTTTTATTTATTTCCATGAAGCATCATTTTGTATCATTGAGCTTTTTAATGAGCCCCCTCAATCCAAAATCAAATATCCCCTCCCCCATTATTTATTTGTCTTTTTTTTCATTATATTATTATTATTTTTTTAATTATTTTTTATTTTTACAAATTGAAATGAAGGAATGCATTTCTTTTTTATATTATTTTTTACTTTTTTCTATTATATATATATATATATATATATTAATTAATTTATATATGATATGTATAAAAATGCTAAATTTTAACTTATGTATAAAATGGGGATCATATATTGTGTGAGACCATCATATAATTCCATCCATCATATCCCTGGTGAAATTAATCTCCCACGCATATTATTCGAACCTCAAATTGTTACATGGGGACCGAAATATCATGCCCATAAATTAGATATTAATGAAAACAAAAAAATATATACGGAATATCTTTTTTAAATCGGTGTAAGCATCATGCGATATATGATGACTCTGTACATTCCGTTGAACAGATTGAGAATGACCTTCTTAGTGAATATTATGGAAATGGTAACCGCCCATTTTCTCAATGGATACGGGATTTATATCCATTATGTTGGTTGATGGATTTTATTTACTTGAGCATTTTTAGGGTTTATTTCAATTAATGGGAAGA